>JANZLQ010000065.1:1092216-1116409 GCA_026212715.1 Elanus axillaris
GGGGGGGGCGGGAAGAGAGGCCTCTCCGCAAGGCTTGGGTCCGGGGGGGGGCTGGGGGAGGCGGCGTGTGGCGGTCTTGCTCATCCCCAGTCCCTACCCATGCGGATATGGACGCTGGCCGAGGCCACGTTGCTGCCATAGTTGAAGTCATCTTCGATGGAGCTCCGCGGGTAGAACTGCTGCTCCGCCGCCATGGCCGCCGCCTCCCCCAGCAGCACCGACAACCGCCCCGCTTCCGGCAGAGACAGTCACACTCCGCACCGCCGAGCAGGTCCCTCCGTCGAGCGGCCGAGCTCATCGATCGCGGCCGCCGGTTTTCCCAGGGGGCGCTGTGGGGCCCCGCCCCGTAACCGGTGCCAACCGGTTCCAGCCGGTCCCAGCAGGATTTCCCGCCCAGCCTCCCCTGGCTGTCCCTGCAGGGTCTGCGGCCGGTGGGAGGGAGGCAGGGCTGAGGGGGGCGGCGGTGGGTGTGCTACCGACACCAGCCGCTTCAGCTTGTAGGTGGGGATGTGCAAGTGCAGAGTAGTGTTGGGTTCCCAGGGAAGGTCTCCTCAGCGTTCCGCCATTCACCCACCTGGGCCTGGCCCACGCACCGTGTGCCATGGCTGGAGCAAGCGTTGTGCTTGTGCTTATCTTCAAACACCACTTCCTCTGTCTGTTTTAGGTCTGAAAGGTCTGGAAAGGAAGTTCCAGTGACTGAAAAAACAGGCCTTTTACTGAGTTTCACCTTTGATTCACCTCTGCGGAAGGAGTTCTCCAGTGAGCTGGGGCTGTCTGCGGCTACAGACGCAGAGCTGCGTTAAGCAATAACTGATAAAAGAGGCTTTGGGCATTGACACTCTCCCTCTGCGTATATCCCACTAGAGATGAGAGTAATTTCTATAAATCTTTATTGCAAAGTAGAATTTATTAAGACTTTCTCCTAGTTTTGTGTCCTATCCTTCAAAGCAAACTCAGTTTAATTCAGTAGAACACGAAGATGCTCAACATTTCTCAGGCATCACATAGCACTTTGTACAGTCAGACTTTGTACTTGTGGAATTGCTCTCCAAAAGTTACCCGAGATGGTAGCTCACATTTAGGAATTCACAAAAGCTAAGATTTTGGGATACAGGATGGGGAGCTCAATATGTTATTCGCTAACTTGCAAATATCTAAAGCATGCCAAGAAACTGAAATGATAGACACTTTAGAAATGTATATCATAGATTAGACTGAAAGTGCTTTTGAAAATTGGAAAATAGTGGCCTCTGCTGTATTCAGATTCTCGAGGGAGAAGTAAATAAATTATATGACTCTGTGATTAAATAATTTTGAGCACAGTTCTACTGAGTTGACTTAAGATATTACATTTCATTTGCAGATACAAAAATTATGAACAGGACTTCATATTCTGGGAAGTATTTATGGTATTCCTAATGTCATTTTGCATTTTTAATTGTTGCAGAGTAGGATCTTTCAGCTTTAATCCTGAATGTGGAGATTTATGCGTTATTTGCATTGCTGAATAGTAACTGTTTTGAACTAATTACGCTGTCTGCTTTCTTGCACATGCCTCTGCAGAAGAACAACACTGATGTTCTCCCAGAAGAAGCATTTAGGGTTCTGGACAAGCATCCAGTGTTGCCTTCTCCTGATACCTGCTATACAATTTTCTTTAAAATGCCTCTTAGTGATGGCCTCACTTCTGTGTAAGAAACAGAAAATTTCAGAGCATTGCCATAGAGTCGACTCCTGAAAATAGTTTGAGCCTAGAGATGACTGAAGGAGAGACACCATAGTAGTCTTCAAATACTTTACAAAAGGCTGTTGCAGTTCTCCAGCTGTGGAGAAAGTATCACATAAGAGGTAGTGTGGCTTAAACTGCAGTGAGGAAGATTCAGGATGAAGGGTTGAGTACTTTTTGCTTGAGTAACTTTTTAGGAGTAATCAGGGTAAAGCTGTGGAATAGTTAGCCAGGGGTTTAGGCACAGGTTGAGAGATAGGGGCTTGCAGGAAACGGGCACGTGCACCTTTGCACTTTTGCACACACACCTCCTGTGTGGAAGACATTGGTATGATGTAAGCCACCAAGAAGCGGTAACAGGCTTATACAGAAAGGCAGGAGACAAAGCAGCAAATGATTCCATGACACTACTCGCGAGCACAGTCTGCCAGGGTTGCTTGCTGCAGATGGGAATGGAAAAATTATTTACATCTGCAATACTGATAAAGCCTGCGATTTTCATGCCAAAAAGAGAGAATAATTCTTAAGATCTCTATCTGTTACTTGCAGGCACACACAGAATGCACTGCGCAGTGAGCAGTGCTTGGGAGTGATTGTACTGAACCAAGGTTTAATAACACCGAGCCTGGCTGAGTTCTTTCAATGTCTTCGCAATTTTCCATTCCTCACTTGGGAAAGTATACCTTATAAAATGCTAAATATGCCTTGTAAAAAGCAAAGTATGTTTTACATTGCCTTTCTTTTTTGTATTTGATGTTTCCATAAACATACCTCCATCACACTATTTTTATTTGAAACCGCTGCAGTCCCACAGTGACTTGCTTAGGACTGGCTAGACGCTTCCATTCTGCGTGCGTGCGTGCAGGGGTGAAAGAGCTTTCTGTTCTCCAGGTTCTGGTTTGGACTCCGGTGTGGGGAAAGGAAGCTCGCTCTCACTAGAGCCCTGGTTAAGGACCACGAACTCCTCTGTGTCTTTTGTCTGCGTTATACATAATCGGTGGCTTTGCTGGAAAAAGTCCATCTGGCGCTCAGAGGTACTTGGGAAAGGTACTTGGAGTGTTGCCAGGATCCTGCTTCTTTCCAGAGGTTTGTTTTTAAATCCTTGTGCCAGAGCCCCTTTGTTTGCTGCAGCTTTGAGCAGTGTTCCTGGAGTGACCCCTCTCAGCATCACTTTGATATACATCTGTGTATCTTCACATCATCACGGCTGTTGTTGAGGCAGGACTATGCAGTCTCCTCTCCCTCCCCAGATTGCAAAGTCCGTGACCTCTGCATGGCTCCGTACAAATAAATGCACGAGACAGGGCTGCTGTAATACTGCTGGAGCACGAGGTGTGCGGTTCCAGGAGTACACAGTCACACATGGGGCCCCGTAGCCTGCCAGCCTTTCAACATCCAGGCAACTGGTGTTCAGAACAGCATGGCGCAAACAGTTCAGATGTGAAGTAGTGTGGGAGAACAGAGGAGAGAAGTTTGATTATATAGGTCCATCCACATGGCTGTTAACCATTAATTTATCCCCAGGTGAACTTTGTTCTCTAAATTTCAGAAGAGCTGGCTAGTTAAGTTAGAGGGATCATTTTATTGTGTGACCTTGAGGAATCTTAATTTGAAGAAACGTGGGTTACTGTGAAATTATCCTCGCCCTCAAAATATGAAGTTTTCCATGAGAAGTGTAGAAAATCTTGTAATTGCAAAGTTCTTCCAAATTATATTGCAAAATGTACAGTATGTAGCTGCAAAACTTTTCATGATGTTCTTACAGGGCAGGAAAATAAAGAAACTCGGGGACAGATATGCCATCTGTTGCTCTAAAATCCCTGATGGTGAATTTTCAAATCCACTGATCAAGGGAAGAGAGTTGATCTTCTTTAGAACTTAGAGTTTCATGAGAAAGGCTCCACCCTTTAGCAAGCAGGTCACCAAGCCAACCTTTCCTTATTCCAGGATGAAGAACTTATCTCAATGTTCCTTCAGTTTCCTAGAGCCTGTATGTTTGCCTAATGATACTTACATTGTTTTTCCTATTAAATCCCATCTGCATTATATATATTTTAATTATACCTGACCATATTGTAACTCAATTAGCTCCTTTATTTTTTTCCTGTGCATAGTTGATAAGACACGCCCCGTTATTTTGGGTCTTGGCTCACTGGAGGTCTCAGATGCAATAAGAAATGGGTTGCGGCTAGGAATGGAACTATCTGATGTGACTAGTCCATCAATGTGGGGCGTACGAGCTTACCTACCAGGGAGCACGGTGTGGAAGTTAACTGCCTGGACCTTTATTTTAAGGATTGCAAATAGCTCTTGAACACACCTGTTGGTTTGACTGATGCCATTTGGTGAGACATTTTGAATGGAGGGTGGGTATGTTTCCTTTTGAAAACAGGACTTTAGGATAAATGCATCTCTGCCATTAATAGAGTAGTGCTGGTAGTTAATAAATTAATCCTAGCATTAAAAGTCTTCTCCCAAGGTATTTGTCCATTTATGCGAGTCTCATCTTTCAAGGGTGCAATCCTATTTTGACAAGTTGAGGTATTTTGTATTTTAAGGTCAGGATCAAGCTGAAAGCTGTCTTCGCTTATAATCCCACCTTTGTTATTTTAGTAACTGCTGGAGTTTAAAAAAAGAGCATTCCCCGTTTATTCCATGTGTAAGGCTGAATCCTGGGGAAATAATAGAGTGCTACACTGACAGCCCAGTTATAGGTAATTTTTCCTTTTTTTATGGAAGAAGGATTTTTTTTTCTTTTTTTCTTTTTTCTTTTTTTTTCTTTTCTTTTTTTCTTTTTGCATGGAGGTAATGTTTCAAACTAAACAAATGTAATGGTTGCACTGCCTCATGAAATAGAAGGGGAAGCATTGTTGAATTTGTTTCTCTGAATGAAACATCAAAACATACCCTGGTTTGAGTTTGCTGTTATTTTGTTCAGTTTCAATTTAGCAGTAAGAGCTGCTTGAATTTTGGGAGTGCCATATGGAGTCTATTTATAAAACACTTAACTATTCTTTCTGTACAAATTCCAGTGTGCTTATATGTCTTCACTGGACAGCCTATGTCACCTGTAACAGCTAGTCATTCTGTCATCTAAAACTTGGGTATACTCATGTAAATTAGTTTATCTAAACCTTTGAGCCTATTTTGTCATGAACACTTTAAATTCTGAACCTTTTTTTTTCTTGGCATTTTGAGAAGTTGAAGTCAAATTTGCTTATTTCTTTTTGAGTGTCTAGTGCAATCAGATCCTGATAAGAACTCCCACATGTAACAACAGTAATAGTCTGTATGCTGGTAAAGGAAAAAAAATCCTGCATTTAAAATAGCAATGGCTTTGCAGCTGTTGGTCAGGTCTACTCTGTAGAGATTGAAGAGCAGAATTCAGCTCCAGATGAAGACAACTGCATTTAGGTGTCTATAAATAGGTATCTACACCTGCACTAAATGCCTAAGCAACCTTAAAGTCATTGGCAATAGGGGTGGCATGCAGATGCCTAAACATGAGTGCCTGGTGCCATTTTTTGGCTCTCAGGTTATCAGTCTCAATTCCATTTGCTCCTCCAGAAAGGCACTGAGCTTCTGTAAATCCTGTTATATATGCAAAGCCAGGCAGATGCCTTGGGTACCCCGGAGTATCCTAAAAGGCACCAGATACCAATGCTTAAGTAACGGCACCCTGCGTATATTTGAAAATATATCATGGCTGGGATGGGGACACGGCAAGGGCAGATAAGGGGGAGGAGGAGCTGGTGAAAAACATTAAGTCATTCATTATTTCTGTGGAAGAGCAGGCCTGTTGCTGTAGGTTCACCCATAAAACCAAGTCAACAAACCTCCTTTGATGGAGATGCAGTTCCTGCCTCTGGTAGGACATCACTATTGAATTTTCAGCTAGATGTTCCTTTTAAAACTTGCTTTTGAGTGATGTGCCTGAGAAATACTATTCTTTGGTGTGTGGTACCTTTGTAGAGATTGTGGTCTGGACAATCATCTTTGCTGAATCCAGCATTTTTTCAACACTCTTGTCTGCACCACCCCCATTTGTCCTGTTGAAGATACTGTTTGGACAAACCCTGCCTCCTGTGAAAAACTGCCCAGGTTTTTTGGAAGTGGAATTAGGGCAACATTTTTCCAGTGTTTTTAGGATTGAAATGTATTAACGCCAAGTGTTAATAATGCTGTGACTTGAAAAGCAGAAGCATCGCTTCTGCAGCAACATAGCTTCTCAGCAGTCCCTGTTCATTTAAAAAGAATTACATATTTCACTCCCTGTGCAACAAGGACTGCTATTAGTGGCATTACCTCTACAAGACATGTGTTGTCCAGTTCAGTAAAAAATCCATGGTGCTGCCTTCTCCAGAAGGATGTCTCTACTAAGAGGTAAGCAGGCTAGAGTGTGGTTTTACGCTCAACGGATCTGTGATCTCTGTGGTGGCTGTCAACCCGCTACCACCTGGGATCAGAATGTCCACACTGTGGATAATAACAGCCAACTTTAGGGTCAGAGCTGGTTGAGTGGGCTGTACCATGTAGGTAGGTCCTGTCTTGGTCTTGCAAAAAGGTCCTCTGCTAGGACACCAGCTGTGCTTGAGCTCTCTCCCTCCTAAAAGCGAGGAATCTATGTTACGTAAACAAGGGGAAAGTCCATGTTGAGACATACCCTGTATGTCTTTTGCTTTTCGGGAGAGCACAACCATATCAAATTGACAGGTCAAATGCACTTATTTAATGTAAGGGAAGATATTTTTGACAGCAGTGTTTGATTCTAAGCCTGTTTCAGAAATGGTTGCTACTAAGCATGCAAAAAAGCAGCCAGAACTATGTAGTAGTGGTAGTTATGCTAAAAAATTGAGTGATCCAGGTAAATTTCTACGGTAAATCCCTAAACTTGGCCTACTGTCATCTGTGAGATCTTACTGACCATTCTGTAAGCATGCAACATCTGGAGCACGTCTGCATTGTATTACATCCTAATCCAGCTATCCAATATTGCTTTCGGTTTTTATAGAGCCTCGCCTCAGAAAAACAGATTTTAAAATGATTTTAGAAGATGGTTGTCTCTATATCTTAATGAGTCAGCCATTAAAGTGATTGATTCATTAAATATAGTACTTGATGTTAGACATCTAGTCTAATTAGAAGTCTAGTATCTCTGCTAAAATATTAAACACGTTCATTAATACCTGCCAACAAAGTAATTGTAATTGCAAGCGAACCCTTTTAATCGTGCTTTTTTGATACCTAGCCAAAAGAAATAGTTGTTCACAACTGTTGTGCAGTTACTTTAAAGCAGTATGTCCAAAGTTAGCAGCTGTTGTTTTAGATGCTACTGCTTTAACTGAAAATCAGGGGCAAGATTCTGCTTAGTCATCTCTGCAGCAAGGAGAGAGTGATCTGTCACCTGGCTTCCGAAGAATCACTTCCAAGGTATTTTCTAAGAACTGGATCTCAGTCTGAAGACCCCTGTGCTCTAGTATATATAGCAGGACTGAAATGTCTGATTTTACACAGCTGTGATACAAGTTATTCCACACAAAAATGCCAAAAAAGGCCCCAAACCCAGCACAAGCTCCTCTGGCAAACTAAAAACCAAACCAAACCAAAACCCCTTTTATAAAAAGATTAAACGTCTTCAAAAAAAGTCAGACTCAAATAAATGCCTGCTACCATGCCTCTGCGTTTGTTCCTTAAATACTAGCAGACTCTCCGCAAACAAATGACACAGTGTGGACTTTAACTCTGATGGCTGCTGAGGCAGGCTCTGAATTTCCCAGGTCAGTGGAGACTTTCCGTGCGGAAGGCTTCCTTGCCTAGCACGTGTCCTCCCTGCATTGGAGCAGGGGGATTGCACCTCCGTGGGAAGGTCTGGGACTGTCTTAGAGTTAAACTGCTGGGGTTTTTTTTAAGTGCTTTGCAATACACATGCATACACAGATTATTATGAAGTTCTGTGTACTTTTTTTGAGGGTGTGGAATTGGGCTGTATTTGAGATTGAGCCAGAAGTTTATCCCAGAAAGGTGGGATTTACAGTCCCACTTAAAAAAAGCCTTTGACTGCCAACATCAAGTAGTAACTTTAGCAAAGTTTGCATGGATTTGGGACTGACTCATGACTTTGCTGAATCCTAAACTGGTTCCCGTGTTTGATTTATATACAATGATTTGTTTACAAGTGCATGTTAGCCTACATTAGAAGGAACGCAGATGGAAAGTGCAGCAGCTCATCCTGAAGAACTTCAGGAGCAAACGTTTCCAAAGATAGATTTTAACAGGCAACGATATTTTGGTGTAACTCCATACTGAATAACTTAATGTGTAGATCATAATCAGTACTAGCTGATCTGCATGGGGGCTGCTGCATGTGTTCAAGGAGGAGGCAATGGGCATGCAGGGGTTGGTGGCAGGGAGAGGGCATTGCCTTTGGGTGGCAGCCTGCGTTCCAGCAGCTTAAACAAATTATTAGATTATGGTTTTAGTTAATGCTTGGCCCAACTATTTCCTTTGTGGATATCACATTCAAATGTTATTCAGCGCAAAAAATTAGTCTTTAGGCTTGGGACAGCATCAGAGAAAATAACTTTTCCTGTGCAGCACAACCAGAGCTGTGGTACACGCCAGGTACCAGTGTAAAAATGTGTGGCTCAAGGTACATGGCAGGACCGGCTGGTTCCCAGCCATGCTGTGGTGCCAACAGTTGGAATATTTCTTTGCCGATCTCAGAAATAGATGTTGTGGCTGGTATTTCATGTTGGGCTTCTTAGGGTTTTTTTGCCCAGAGATGGAAATGCACTCACAATCTCAAAATACTTTGAAAATTGCTGTGTCCACAATCCATGTCATGTGTGGAGTGGGTGACAGAAGTTAGGTGTTACCTGGATGGTGAATTCTTCCTTAAACTTTCTCCAAAATCGTGCTTCTTTTCATGTTCTTATGAAATTTGCACGTTGCTGAGATGTTGCACTGCTGTGGTTACACGTGGGAAGCACTTAGGAGGCAGCTGAAGGTGTCAGTCCAGTCAGATACTGTTTTGGGAGAAGAAATACCAAGCTGAGCTCCTCCTCCATCTAAAATACACATCTGGAACATTTTCAAATTGATACGATTTTACTGAGGAGCTAAGGAGAGCAAAAGTTTCTGGCCTCATGATGGTTTTGTCTTTCTAACACAAAAAATGGAGTAAATTTTGCAGTGCTGGAAAATGTTACGTAAAATTCTTTGCATCCCATGTTCTAGGAAGTAGAGGGCATCACATTTAATTTAAGTTTGTGTTAATGGCACTTTAGGGCAATATTAGGGAACATTGTTGTGTCTACTAGGCACTCTAGAAATACAGTACCTGCATAAACCACCCCAAATATTCTGTAGCTTTTTTCAGAGAAAGGTGTAGAAGTGGAGCTTTGGGCACGTGTGCGTCTGTTTGGGGACCGGTTGTAGCAGTGGTTATGATGATCTGGCTGCTTGTAGACAAGAGCTTTCCAGAGGCCGATTTGCAACATATGCATTTTTTTAACTCATGTTTTTAATTGGCTGTGCTGAATTTTGTAGAGAAATGAATACACTAAGGTAAGCTATGGAATTCTAATGATGCACTGATAAAAATATATAGAACTCAGTGGCTTTTCTCTCTTTTTCTTTTAGGAAACAAGTAGTGTAGTATGCAGCCCTGAATCTCATCATTAAGGTAAAAAATACTTAAATATGCATTGATTGACAGTTTCTAGCAGCACCAATGTGGGAAAAGATGCTTTTTGTCAGCCCCACATATAATTGTAATTCTTGTTGAAATTCTTTCTGTAAATAGGTTGATGCTGGGAATATAGTTTAAGAAGCTCACATGCTTTCCTGAAATTTATGCTTCCCATGATGGCAATAAATTACAAGGCTCATGTTAAGTGCCTTCCAGTTCTCAGAATACAAATGCAGATTTTTCCTTCAGAGGCTTACTGTCATTCTGCATCTGTGAAGTTTGTTACTTCTACACAGAATAGAAAGCAAATATAAAACTGCTGCATTTTTGTAATTTTACAGATACTTTAATTCATCAACAATCTAGCAATATATAGATACCATTTATGGTATCATCGATGGTATACCTAAATACAGAGTAACATTAGCACAGTTTTATTTTGGCTGTGAAAGCGTAGCTTCATCTCTTAGGTTACACCTGCCCAAGCACTAGATGTGTAGCACTGTGTCCCATCCCACTGATACCCCTATCCTCAAGTAACAAAGGATAAAGCTTCTACTTTAGTCAAAATTAACACTAGGGTTGTGTTTTTCTGTGACAGAAGTGTCTTTTATGTGAGAAGCTCTTGATTAACAAAACTCCAGTCAGGTTTCTGACAACAGAGAAAGTGGGCTTATGTATCAAAATACGTATTGCTTTCAAATGTAAAATGTTTTTAAGTTAATAGTTAAAAAATTACATAGATTTTAAAAAGCAAAAAAAAGATTTTACTTTCCTGATAAGTCCATTACCAACTCAGCAACATCACTCTTGTGACAGGGATGAAAAAGTAGGCTAATACAAGTCTTTGTGAAATATCATGGATCCACACCCAAAGAGGAGAAAATCATCCACGGTACCTCTGACAATGTAAAAAAATGAACAGCAATAATGCTATTTTGTTTACATTGCTTTATTACTTGGCATTTGGTTCTTTCTAAAAATGCATTACCACTTCATTATTATTATTTGCTTTTGTTGTAAAACTTGTTTTGGTCTTTGGCGAGGTTGAGGAAGTGGAGAGATTGAAGAGCTCCAAAATGTGAAGAATACGAAAGAGCATGAAAGTTTCCCGAATGTCTCCAGCTGTGTTTCTGCCATCAGCACAGGTGTAGGTGGTGAGTCCCCAGTGCCTGCCAGCAGTGCTGGGTCTCGATCACAGCACTGCTGCTCTGAAACGCAGTATCTAGAGAGAGTAAAAATCCCCTGCAAAAGAATCCCACTTTTCTCTCTGTCTCATAGTCCCAGACAGCAGCTTCGACATCGTTGTACCACTCTCTTTTCAATTATTAGTTTTAATTCTGTGGACACAGTGGTGAAAAGAGTGTAATAGCGGTGACAAAGAGGGGAAAAGAACCATGAAGCTGTTATAATTCTATAAGTGGTCGATAAATAACACCCAGCTTTCTATGAAAAACCTTGCATCCCCATATCGACTTCAAACCATCAGAGATACAACAGATAACTGCAGTGGAAACTTGCTGGTTGGAGAGGAAAAGTTCTTTTAAGTCCACAAAGCAGATACTCAGAATAAAAAATATGCTATTAATTTTCTGAAGCAGGTGTACGGTAGAAATAATGCCGCTGTATGAAAACAAGATTGCTGCCTTACTAAGATCTTGCCTAATATTTCCTTATCTTCTCAGCTGAAACATTCTTAACTTTCTTAGGCAATGTTTGTTGCATATGGATAAGTGAGGGCTTCCAAAGAATGGGTTGGTGCTGAAGATATTGATGAGATATTCTGTTATTTCTGGGAGTGTTTTTGATCTACACTAGCTTTAAGACTATTACCTGTGCCATTTCAAAGATTTCACATGGAGATGTTGGACGGGATCTAATAGCGGGTTATGGCAAAGTAGTCCAAAGTGTGTGAAAAAATACAAATATAAATAACATAAATTACTTTAAAATAAGGCTGAATTTTGGTTTAATATTGACAGTTGCATGTTTTAGTAATGTGTACTCCTTCTTGATGTCCAAAACATTTATTTTTTGCACAATTCATTCCATTCAGGAATTGTATGGTTTTTCTTGTTTTCTTTATTTGCCAGTGCTTAAGAGTACAGAAGCCCAGAGACTGACCTCGCTTATAATTCAAAGTATGTTCAGGAGCAGCTCAAACATCTTGGAAACGGTGCATGTTTCAGCTCTACTGTTTCAAACTTCCTAGTCATGTTGAGGTTTGATTTCAGTATGCTTTAAATAATAAGTTTTCCTGCAGGTCTGGCTGAAAAGAAACATCATGAATACCTTTAGTGATAAATATAAATCGGTAAGGGGACTTTGAACCTACTCTGTACTGATGGGTGCTGTGATAATTAAGCAGGGATCAGTAGAGATGTGCCCTCACACTCCACCATGTGTTTGTGCAGTCGTTGGGCGAGGGTAGTGACCATCCCCTTGAGCTAGCAGGGCAGGCAGGTGGAGCTGTAAGTAATCTGAGTCTTTTAAGGGTTAATTTTATCTATGTTTGGTTTGGTGTAGGTTTTTGAAAGCTGCTGGGTGGTTTTAATTGGAGGAAAACTTTAACTAAATGACTTGATATTCCACTCCCTGGGATAAAGGTTTAGAATAGAACAAAAGAATAAGGGAAAATTGACTTGCCTTTTGCTGACAAGAATATTAAAGATTGTTTAATGTTAATGATTTATGTTAAAGATTGTTTAATGAAAATATAATTGGAGAAGAAACGGTACTAATTAGCACATACAAGCTCCCACGAAGTGCAGCTTATTCCCATTCATTATGGACAAGAGTGTGAACTGGATCTCTTACAGCCGTCCTGGAAACACTCCCAATGCAAGAACGCTCCTGGGACCTTGTGCCTATCTGCAAGCAAAGGAAAAGGAAAAGTCATTGGTATCTTCCCTGGCATATGTTTATTCTCACTGTTTATTCTGGCAAACACACCACTTCTTGCATGTTCCCCTGTGGCCCGAGTATTGGATGTAAGTGAGGTAAATGACTTTGCATTTTCCCTTTATGATAGAGGAGTTGCATCCCACATTAACAAGTCTTAAGAACATCTGTGCACTGTAACTCACATACTAATTATATATGTTTCCTGGCTAATATATAGGCAAAACATATGAAGAAACAGTGGAAACTCTTTCATTCAGAAACTGAAGCTTTGCAGTTGTGAGTTGATTTTATGTTTTAGCTTTTCCTTTTCACATTAACTTCTTGCCAAGCTGCATGTAAACCTCCTTTGTCTAGAAAATGCAACCTTTTCAAGAGTAAAATATTCCAAGCGTTAGCTGAAACTGGTCTTAATAGTGCTATTCTTCTGGCTTCATGCCTATGGAAGTGGTTAATGGTTGGAATTTATGTCACAGAACACATAATAATTTGTTGGAAGAAACTGGATTCAGTCACAGCACAGGCATTTTTCTCTTCCTGTCATTATATTTTGTGAGGACTTACTTATTTCCTGCAATCTCAGCCCATGTGAAGAAGAGAATGATAAAATTTCTGCATAATTTTTCTGAGAATACATTTATACTCCAGATGACCTTTGGAGTAAATTTGAACTATTAGATTTTCCCACATATTTATAGCTTTGGCCGTGCATCTTTGCCAGCAAATCTTACAGGCTTTATCCACCAAACATTTATTTATGGTAAAAAAACAATTTGCACTTGGAACACTATAGAAAAAGTTCAAAGCCATTACATTTGAAGTTAAGCTTTCCTTTATAGTCTTATTTTTTCTCTATTGTCATCAGCCAATGTTACACTGAAATTCATAACACATTTATCTAAGATGACTCTTTACTTCATTTAATGCCTTTCTGTGCTGATATCTATCGTCTGTGAAAGTGATTTTCCTGAGACCACACTGACATATATAATATACTGGTCCTTTTCTTTCTACTGAGTAATCAAGGATTCAAAAGCTACCTTATGCCTAGGTTTCTCCATCCAAGCTTGCTTGAACTAGATGAATATTTCTCAGAGAATGGACTGTTCTTTATATAAAGAAAAAATAATGTGGAAATCTTAATCTACAAATAAATACTGGCAATTCCATTTTGTGTCAGACTTTGTAAAAATACGTGCTTATACTATAAAAGGTAACCTGTTGTTGACTACATTAAAATATATTCCCAAAGAAAAAAAAATGTTTGCTGGAGAGTACTTTTGGTTTGAGAATTTGATCTGGATTTGTGTTTGGGCTTTTCTGCTTCCACATGTGGCTACGCAGTGCTCTGTACATCGTGCCACACTGTGGGACACCAGGGCTCTTATGTTACTCCCACCCTGGACAGTGTCCACGTAAGCTGATTCTCGGCAGATATCACCAGATGATGCTCCTGAAGAAACCTGGAGCATGGAGAAAGGAGGAACACTCGCACCCGATTGAGCAGAGGCCCCCACGGAGAAATACCCCGGGGGTGCTGGGTCCAGCGACAGACCATGCTGTGTTACTGCTGTGCAGCACAGGGGAAGTGCTGCTCCCCCCAGATTTACATTAACTCATGGTTTCCTTGAGCAATGACCGTGAACGTGTGTTAAGGCCCCAATTCACCAGTGCCATTAAGAACTGTTTCTTTTTAAACATACCTTCAAGTCTGGTCTCAAAATACACATTTAAGTGCTTTGCTGAACTGGGGATTAAGCGTAGCACCTGTGTTATTTTATACACTGGGTTTATGCACTGCAGGCATTGGAGAGGGTCAAACAGGAGATCATTTATCCTAATTACTGTGATGTAAGAGGAGCAGCAGGGGGTAGAGAAGCAAAAAATTCTTTAATCCTGCCATGTACAGAACAAAAACATTTTCAGCACCCTTTCAAGATGTATGATGGCGCGTAATCTCCCACATCTCTGTCAATCCTTTTATAACCGCACTGAAAATGGATTTTCCCTGTCAACATTAGTTCAGGAACTCTTGTTGCTGATAATTGAAACCTGCAATAGCAATACATTTTTCCTAACATTAAATGGGCTTTGAAAACCTCCAGTACAACTCGGTGTAAAACACTATTCATTACTGCTGGTGTTCGTACCAACCCAATCTCTTCAGTGTCTGTTTTAAGCATTTCTTTTTTGTAAAGGTAAGAAAAAGAAGGTGTTGAGAGTCTTGGTATTGCAAATACATTCGTACTTCTTCAGCAGTATTGTAGTAATTTGTACTGGAAAAGAGTAATATGAACTTCAGCCCCTCTGCAAATATTGCAAGGTTATTTCCTAATTTTGATGACAAAACTCAGCTGTATGGCACTGAATGAAGAAAAACAAATTAGGCCGTTCAGGTGGAGGGAAGGTATAGGAGACTCTATATCAAAGCCCTTCAGTGAATATCCAGCCAATATTCAAAAGCAGAAGGGTGGCAATTATCATACGGTTGGGTTTTTTTGAAGTTGGCCATTTACTGTTGTGCTTTTCGAAGTGGAATTTCTGTATTACACAGAGCACATATTTAGTTACAGTGCCTCTGTTTTTATTGTGATGGTCTCTCACTATCCTGGCAAACTTGGCTGAATATATTAATAGGAATAGCTGAAGCTTTTCAGTATGCTCTATGGAGCATAACTGCTGAGTTCTGTCAAAACTTTTGGGTTTTCAAATCTTTGGGTAATGAACAATTTGCTTAGTCTTGCCCCGTTGCCTGGTTTTGTGAAGAGCCCTGGGTCGGCGGGAAGGATCCTGCCCACCCCCATGGGTCCTGGCACCCTGGGCCCTTGCAGCGACTGGGAGGGCTCAGTCCTTCCCTAAACGTCCGATAGGCGAAACCTTGATCCTCCTGGCATTTGTGTTGAGCTCAGGGAGCTGGTGAGCGGGAGTCACGACGCACCTGCGGAAGAGTCGTCGTAAAACAAGAGGCTGAATTTTGCAGCTTCAACCGTGGCTGAAACTTCATGGCTATTCTTGGTTATACGAATGAAAAAATTGGGCTAGTTCATGGTCATCGCTTCAGTTGGCTCCGCGTCCCGTGAATTCAGAGGGAGGGATTTTACAGGAACTCATACACAAAGATTGGCTTTTTGCATGAGGCCAAGTATTTGGAATTTAAGGTCAAAAAGGAATTTGGTTTTGGAAGTTATGAACAGCTGAAGAGAGAATTTAGAATGGAAGCAACTCTAACATTAGCCATGCGCTACTACTAATAGATGCTGAGCGGTGCAGTTAAGCAGTGACCCAGTGTATTCTTATTTTAAGCATCTGCTCAACTTGAAAAAATTTAAGGAATCTCACTGAAAGTGGTAGACTTTTTCAGCTTGTTCTTCCAGCATGTACATAAATGGGATTGCTTAACTGGAGCTATAATGCACAATAAAATATTAATATAATAAACAGGAAGATTTTGATGCATTAGGAAAATGTAAGCCTGATTTTCCACCCGCCCTCCCTTCTTTCTCCCCCTGCCCTATTCCCATATGTAAGCTATATATATACACATCTCTCTATAATTCCAGTACAAACATACATTTGGATGACCGTAATCAACCAAAATTAGTGGATTTTGCTGTGTCATGTATGAGATCCCATGTGGTACTTTAGGTTTGCACTGGAAGTATAGGCACTGGTAAGTTCTGGAGATACATGCCGGAGGAGTTATTAAATGGGGCAAACCCTCTGTGAAATTGTGTCTACAGCTGTGGAATAGCAAATATCAACTTTTGTAAACCAATAAACAAATCTTTTTTCTAAAGTACCTGATTGTGAGAGGGGATGATCTTAATCTTTTAGCATTATTTGATTTAATGTTGAATATTATGCAATGATTTTACTGTTATAAGGAATTTAAGCAATAAAGAATAAAATCATTTGCTAAAGAAAGGTACCTATTAAAAGATATTTAATAGTTATAGTTGGTTATTCATGGTTTATCAATATTTTATGATCTCAAAAAATAACATAACTTTATTTCATACTATTTTAGGATATAATGGAAGTTTTGACAGGCTTTGAAGCAGAGACAGAGTCCAAAACACTCTGTTGGTGAGAGTCATGGTTCAGAAAGGCATGCTGTTTTCCTAATTTTCTTATTTTTAAATGTAACTAGGTTATACTTTCTCTGGCCAGAAAGATGCGATGGTGAGCATGATGGAGAAAAGCAGCTTTGATTCATGCCTTGAAAATAGTTGGTCTGGTATGTCAGTGTACATCATGTGCAAAGCTGAGGTCCACAGTGGGAGAAGTTTGTACGAGACGATAATTTTTGTGATTAAAATGGTATTTCATAACAGTAGGAGAAAGCCAAGGACAGGCTCAAAAGCCGGGCAGAAATGACAGCAAGGTCTCTACCAATTAAAATCAGATAACAGAAGTTGGGAAGACAATCAAATATATATATAATATAATTTTTTGTATGTACTGGTCTTTTCAAAAACCCCATTCAT
This sequence comes from Elanus axillaris, assembly GCA_026212715.1. Classification (NCBI taxonomy): domain Eukaryota; kingdom Metazoa; phylum Chordata; class Aves; order Accipitriformes; family Accipitridae; genus Elanus; species Elanus axillaris. The sequence continues at coordinate 1,109,021 of JANZLQ010000065.1, forward strand.
TTTCCCCAGCTGCCTCTCTGCCACATGCTGTATCAGGACGACAGGGATTTGGGCACCAGCGTTGCTGACGCGCCGGCCGGCAGAGATGCCCGGGTGTGGAGTGGGAAGAGCTCCCAGCCATGCAGCAGATGCTCTGGAGCAGTGCGCCTGGACCCTGGCCTACGCAAGAGCTGTCCAATATTCTGGTTTTGGAGACTGCCGGCACGGTAATGGTGGAATGCCTTCACTTTAGCCGGTTGCTTTGCAATCCTTAGTTTAAGTTAGGTCAAGGTAGAACCAGGACAGCTGCTGTAAGGTCCCCCAAAGCCGTCTCTTTCCCAGGATGGAGAAGTCCTGGTCTCTCAGCCTCTTCCCACGGGGCAAGTTCTCCAGGCTTGACCATCCTGGTGGCCCTCTGCTGAGCTTACTGCAGCTCGTTGGGATCTCCTTCTTGTGCTGGGCTCTGGGTGCTGTATTCTAGATACAGGCTAAACCCCATTTGGTTTTAGTCGGATCCTGCAAAAGCACCGGTGCCAGCCCAAGGCAAAGAGGGGCCCTGGGCCGGTGAGGACAGATCTGCCCGTGCTGGCAGCAGCGTGTGCCGGGAACAGCTTATCCAGCTCTTGTGCGGGGCTGGAAAAGGTGTCAGCCCATGAGGACAGTCTCTTCTTCTTGCATTGGCAAGGCTCTTTGGTGCTAAGGAGCCTCGGGTTCCCTTTTCCATCTGCACCCCAATTTTGGTGCAACCTCTTCCACGCTGGGGTTGTATTTCCAGAAGAAAACCTCAGGTGGCAGCAGCATCATAGCTTTTGCAACCGGTCCTGGTCTTCGTGCAATTCTTTTGCCACCAGTCATCAGACCTCGTTAACGAGGGGCCCTTGTGCTTAACGACATTATGAGCAGATTATGGAAGAGTGAGCTTTTTCCTGGCTGATTTAGTGATGCGCAGATCTCGTTTGGAAGTCCTGCATCCCTGTTTTATATATTGATGCAAACGACGCATAGTTATATATTCATGTAAGATGAATTTGGGTTACTTTGGGTTGGTAATGTGTTTGATCTGAGTTAAACCTCTTCGAGCACTCTCTGAACGATTTCCTATCTCCTTTAAGCTAGGTAGTCATCCACTTTCTGATTTCTTGTGTGACCACATGTGTCCAAAAAGGAGGGAGGAAGGTATTCAAGGGATCACTAAAAGGGCAGTAGGGAATACAGACAGGAGGAATTTGGGAGTAGAACAAGCAACAAAAAAGGAAACATGGTGAGAGATGTAGGAAATCAGACACAAGGGAGGCAAAACTCAAGCCTTGTTGGAATAAGAGTTGTTTCTCACGGCTGTGTTTTTGGGGCTCTTGAACACCCGCACTTCCCTTGCACTGTTTCAAGACACAGTGTCACAGAGATCAGCTTGGGGATTTCCTGCTATTCCCACCTGCAATGACTCTGTCCATCGAATTGGGTTTTTTAGGCACGGGACACTAGAAAATTCTCTCTATGCTTTCATTATCACTTCCCGTCAGCCATGATCTTTGAAGTCTTTCACATCGTTCCCTCTTTCAGGCTCCTGCCATTCAAGTATACCTGTAGAAAACAATAAGCACCAAACCGTTCTGTTCTCTCCTTCCAAAACAGACAAGTGAGCAAAGAACCCTCCTCTTGAGCTCAACGGTTTTGAAGTCACATTCCTGTAACTGGACAGAAGAAAACAGTTTAAGGATCAGCGGAAAAGTTGCAACTGAAGGAGGAGTGCCAATGGGCTGTTTCTCCAGCCTGGCCCCAAAAAGACCATGCCTCCTGATGCCCACAAGAGCTTGCAACCTTCTTCTACTTGAGTGCAGCATTAGAACCAGATCGTCATGGTCTTACTGGAGTGAAGAATGGACACCAAATGCCATCAGCTCCTTCTGCACTGGAAAATAAAGAAAATAGTAAATTTATTCAGTTTTAATGGTCTCTGAAGTATTTGTGGTACATCTGCTACATTTGATAGTGATTACAGCAGAGTCTTGGCCTGGTTTAGGCTCAGGCGAAGGCGTTATTTGGAGAAGTCCAGGGGTGCAAGGTCTGAGAAAGGGGCAGTCCCACTCCCTGCTGCTACTTTAACTACGCCTCGGTGCAGCACTAGAAGGTGGAGGAGGGAACCACAGCCCCAGCTGTAGCCTCTCGGCCCAGGACTAGGATGAGAAACAGGGGAGTAGTTTGCACCCACGTGTACCATCTTGTGCTGTACGGGATTTGTGACGGGAAGGAGCGGGTGGTAGACTGCGTGCACGGCGTTGCTGTTCTAGAGACTGCTGCCAAGTACGGGTAATTCCGCTGCTCAACACTGTTTGCAGAACGCATCCAGGAAGCAGAGAAATTAGGACAGAGCGATGCTGTGTTGTGTTAAGATGCCGGTGGCACCTCAAAGCTGGTGCTTTTTGTCAGCCTGGTGGGTGATCTCAATACGCTGGTCTCCCAACATCCGACAAACACGGCATCTTGGCACGCAGCAGGGGGTGGGTGAGCAAGGCCAGATGTCTCATCCCTGAGATCCAAGGGATGCCTACGGAGCAGGTCAGCCTAAACACCGGGCTGCGTACTTTTGCTTACTCTGCAGAAATACAGGCACATTCTCACACTCTGTCTAGATCGATGCCATCCCTGAGCAGATCCTCCTTGAGTCCCTGTTGCTCAGACCCACCAGGCTCTGACCTGGGAGACGTCCCACAGCCAAACACAGCCACAAAATTGGATGGGTCTCCTGGACCGGTGCTGCTAAACCTTGGTAGGGAGCAGAGCAGGAATCTTAACTCCTGTGCCATCTGCTGAGCTCATCCTCCTCCAGCATCCTGGCACTTGCTCCAGAGCCTTCCCACCTGACCCACTCCTCGTGGTGTGTAACAAACATTTCCTTTGGGTAGGTGATTTCTTGCGTTGCAGGTGAAGTAGGTGAGGCTCCAGTTGCTTCAATACTGGAAAGAATGAGATGAAGAGTAAAAGAACATCACAGTAGCATTTCCTCCCATAGCGACAGTTTTCTAAAAACGTCACGGTTATTTCTAAGTAATAAACATTTAAATAGCCCTTTTAAAATTAGTTATTCACTGGAGATTATTTTATGTCATTTTATAAATGCACAGCCTAATTAAAATACAGTTGCCGGTCTATTAAATACCTGATTTGCCTGTATTTCTTTATGTTTTATTATTATGAAGCACAGTATTTTAAATTGTGCATTGACTTCAGCATGGGTTTTATATTAATTATAATTGTTGGATTTACTTATATTTGTGAGGAGAATTGTGAGATTTCCCTGGACAACCCAAAAGATATTTTTGCATAAACTGATTGTCTGCCAATTTAAGCTGGCATTACTCCTTCCAGTTTCAGAAGAAATAAGGGCAAACTTTCTAGAATCGCATGCGTTCATTACATGTGAATCGGCGCTTTTATTTAATTTGTGTCTCTTACAAGGTGGTCTGTGCTCCCACACGCTGCATCTTGTTGTTGCATATTTTGAGGGAAAGTTTCTATAAAGCATCAATTAAGTCACTGTAAAATATGAGACAGTTACACAGGCTCGGGGATTTGGGGAGTGGGGAAAGGACTTAACTCCCAATAAGAAAGCTAAACTGATTAGAAAATAGAAAGGAGAAATATTTGGATGAATCTGGAGAGTACAAAGTGACTAAAATTGGGTTCTGGAAGGCTTTCTTTCTGTTGCAGTGGGAGGACTACAGAGTCACAAATGGATGTAAAAACAGGAGCCCCAGGCAAATGTTGTTCCCTTGCGACGGGTGAGAGGGAAGGCGGGTGAGGAAGCCCAACGTCTCCGGCCTTTTCTGCAGTGGGAAGTTCTAGAGCTGTTCTAGCAATGTGGAAACAGCGTTGGTGCTTAAAATGGGGCAAGCACTGCTATAGACAGGCTCCGGGTGCTTTTACAAGGCGTCACGGAAATCTGTCCAGGTCAGATCCCCACGCCCCAGTAATCAAAATCTACCTGCTCTGCTGCTGGGCTCCACCGGTGGGGTGCAGCGGTGGGAACTTCCAGCAGAAAAAAATCTGAGCAAATTCTTGCTGTCTGCTGTGGAGGGCATGGGCCTTTGAGACACCGAAGGAACTGCCGGGAGCTCGTGTACGACCAGCGTATGTTTAAAGCAACAGCCACGGTGCGAATGCACCTTCAGGCCGGTATGGCCCAAGGAACCACGTAGACTATTGCAGATATGTAATTAGTCTCTCCAACTTCAGCAAGACTTCTCAAATGCTTGATATTTCAAACATACTTTAAGCGTGGGCCAGTGTCACGAAAGTGTGACAGCTTGACATCCCATGCATGGGTGATTTGTGGCAGAGGTGGCAGAATGGCCGAGTGCTTTAAAAGGCTCTGTTTTTCCATCCCCTCTTCCCTAGAGGAAGGGGGAGCATCTTTCTCCAGAGAGACATGGTTTTATAGTTTGTCTTTTACTAATTACTCAGATGCTGTGATAATCAGTGCACACACATACATGAACATTTTTCTTTTTCTATGTCAATAGTTATACTTGTTTTTTATACAGATACAGAGAAACAGCAAAGTCACAGAAATGCAGCGCAGAGAAATAAACAAGTCCTACAACAGTCAGGACAAGGCTGTGCTCCGGAGCCTGCAATGGGAAGCTGTGCCAGTGCAGAACTTCAGGGATTTCAGTGAGATGGTGTCGTAACCCGACTGCCCTGAGGGGTTCTGTCTTGGTAAATAAAGGTTCAGGCACTCGGGCAGGTCTGGATCACAACAGTGCCCAGATCTGCGCCTTTCCCCTCGGCTGCTTTACTTCTGCCCAACTGTTTGAAGTGGGTACATGTGCAATTCCAGACCAATGTCCATAAGACAATGTCTGCAAACAGGAGATAAAAGAAATACCCATTGAGCTCCAATAGGGAGAGAATTAAACCAATCAAACATTGAAATTGCCAATATCTGTATACTTTATTCAGCATCTAAATACTCACTAATGCTTGCTATCTTGGATTTAACAGGTCTAACTCCATTCAAATAATCATTGATAAAGACAGTTATATATTCAGTGTTGATGAGAATAATGATAATACAAATAACACTCACAAGTGCAATTAAGGCGACCGGCAATGTCGTATGGCCAAGTGTCCCTGGCTGGGAGGATGTCACCACGTTAGTGAGATCCTCAACTGGCTCTATCCTAAAGTCAGCTTTTACAGAGTTGCTTTACCTACGTGCAATTACTTGCAGCTGTGATCTGAAAGCAAACCACAAACCACAAGCTTTCATAGAAGTATATCGAGTTCGGTAAAGCAGTTTCCATCCTTCAGAGTCAGGTGCCTGCTGAGGCAAGAGGCTCGGGGTTTCTTGTTGGCAATATTTGCAAAGGAGGGGGGGTCAGTCACCCTTGGTCACCACAGATGGCACGTGCATTCTTTGCACAGGAAGATTTTAAATAGAGTGGGAGAGGATACAGTGCAAGGAAAGACAAAGGAACAAAGACAGACGTAAGGAACAAACAAAAATAGCACAAACTTGGTGCAGCACGGAGATCACTGTGTGCTGACACAAGTCTATGGAAAATCACAGTTGAAAGCACAACACATCACATCACATAGGTGCGATTAAACCTGCCCAGTAACATCGGGTTATAGTTTTGAAACTGCAGAGGAGTATCCTATACAAAAAAATGTGTCATTTAACAGATTCAACAGATATACCAATTCTGTTACCTAAGATGTGAATCTGGGTTTATAATGGAGTAGCTTCAAGCTAAAATAATCTTATCTTGATGAAGCTTTCACTAGCTGTAAAAGCAAAATGAACACAAGGGCGATACTAACTGTTCGCCAGGACACCACTGTACCCAGCACATTTTGAATGAAGACTCTCAAAGCCCAGTGCCTCAGCTTACAACCTAAATAACATAAACCAGGTGTTAGAAATCAGTCCACGACCCACTGAAATTAAGACAAGGTTTGCACTGATTTCGGTGAGGCTGGGTATCAGCCAGGCTCTCTCTGCAGTCTAAGAATAATGTTAATAGATCTGAAGGCCAGAGGAGACCACTCTGTTATCTAGTTTCAACTTCTCCATAATGCAAGATTTAGGATTACCTTAAATCCTTTACCTAAAATCCAACCACTATTGACCTAAGGCGTAACTTTTAGACAAGTGTCCACTTCTATTACCTACACCTTTAATGGTAAAGAACTCACTAACTTCCTTAGGAATAGGCCTATTTAACAAAGGTTCCCAGTTTTCATCTTGAGATTCACCAGTAGTTAGTTCATTTAACACATGACATTGGCATCTTTTTAGCTGCTTACTCAAAATGTCATGCTAGGTCATGTCTCATACAGGTATCTACATGTATTACAGTTATACCACTCCCTTGCCAACAAAATTTGTAATCTGTAAAAAAAAGCAAGTTAGAAAGCATTGCTGGTTTGTTTTTTTTTTCTTACGTCCACTTTGATTACATCCATGATTGTATCCTGCAAATCAAGAGCCAAAATTGGTTCAGCACTACAGTGACCGAAAGCCAAGCAACCTGCAGATCAGCATTAGTCCTTTGGACTTCAAAGGCCACCTAATAATTACAGTATCTCTTGCCAACCACTGATGAAATACAGCAAAATCTACCAAAAGCCCTTTTCAGACCCAAATACCAAAGATCTTTTCTGTCAAATTAAGCTGAGTGCAGGAAAAAATTACCAGACAACCTTTTAACCCTGCCAGTGCAAGGTTGTGATTCAGAAAGCCCTTGGGCAAGTCAGTCATTCTGACTCTTGGAGTGCCAGCAGGGACAATGTGAAGCCCTGGAGGGTTTGCCTAGGACAAATGTTACAGACGATGATAGTCTAGAGTAGGGAAAAGGTGAAAAACACCACAAAAGCTGAGATTAGATATTGCATGATGTCAAAATGAGTCAATAAAAAGTGAAGTATATCTTGATAAAACATAAAAGATAATAACATTTCAAAATTAAGAAGAACCTTCAAATTAATTGTGTTACATTTGATTCTGCATGTGACCATAGATCCAGATTCAGGCAATGTGCTGGCAATTCTGGATATGCTTAAACCACACAATTGAACAGTGCAATGCTTTGTGAACTGTTTTTCAAACTGAGAAATCCAGCATGGTTTCAATCAATGGCAGCTCCAATCTTTTTATCTAGCAGGGGGACTCAGTAGAAAAATTCATAGTAGACTTCGGTTTGTGTGTGCCTGAATGTCTGTCTTATAATGCAGTGGAGGTTTAAGAGGACAGTATCATACAAAGTAAAAATATTATAGATGATGTATTATCAAGATAACACTAATAAGACAGAGAAGATTTAATTGCTGTATAGGATCACAGAATGGTTCGGGTTGGAAGGGACCTTCAAGACCATCCAGTTCCCCCCCCGCCATGGGCAGGGACAC
>JANZLQ010000065.1:1116617-1159461 GCA_026212715.1 Elanus axillaris
TCCGGCTTTCCTGTTGACCCCCTGTAGGTACTGGAAGGCTGGTGTAAGGTCTGCCCGGAGCCTTCTCTTCTCCAGGCCGGACAACCCCAACTCTCCCAGCCTGTCCTCATAGGGGAGGAAAATGGTGAAGTGGCAGGATGCCTGAAGATGACAGGGTCTTGGGCTCTGGTTCTGAGTACAACTTGTATGACAGAGAGGGCAGAGGAAGGCAAACAAGGGTGTGTGTGGTAAAAGGGGAGAGAAACACGTGGTGGATGGAGCAGGATGAGACCCCTGCTCAGTGAGAGGTTGGCGTCCTTGCTTTGGGTTTTTTTAGCCAAGGATTCATCTGGCATTGAAACTAGTTGACCCAGAGTTTCTTCTGCCAAGGCAATGGTCGAGGGTGGGGAATAGAAAGTGAACCACCAGCAATACAGGAGTGAGACTAAGGATTTGGTAGCACTTCCAAGATGACAAACCAGACCTCTGTGAATGTACATTCCTTGTAAGAGTAATCCTATAGGCAGGATTCTGAGCTGGGACGTCAACACTGAACTGAGTATTAGTGTGGGCAGTGGTGAGGGCTGTAGAAGTCAGGTGGATACCAGGATCTATGGTGCTGTGAGGTGCAGACCTTGCCCATACATCTTCCCTCCAACAAAACCCCTCAGCGAACATGGTGGTTGGCATCCATCTGTCCTGACAGCCCCAGGGAAGGAGTTGGAGCCAGTTGTGGCACCTTACACAGAACAAGACAAACATGTGTATGTATTTATTATTAAGACACTGGAAGGCAGACATAGTGTTTGCCCCATTCCAGGGAGCTGATGGCTATTTAGCTTTGCCCAGTTGAGAAGGATTTTTATGGCTTTGCTCCTGGCCCAGAATGGTGATTGTGCTGGGAGGGATGGAGGGAAATCGTTTCTGGTAACACTGTTCCTGTGTGTATATAAATATTCCCTGGCTGGGGCTGGCTCATCACACAAGATGGCAACCCATGCTTCCCTTCCCCCTGCCTTCCCCTCCCTCCTCACATCTCTACCAGCACAGCAGATTCCAATAATAAACCCATCACTGTGAAAGCCAGGTGTCATCCAAATTCATTTGCTGCAGTGTTTGATTCATCCTCTGCTTCAAGATACAGGTTTCAGAGTATTTTATGAGATGCACTTCACAGCTTTTATCATAGAAGATACTCTGCAGCATTTTATGGCTGCATTTTATAAAATTTTATGAAATATTATGTAGAATATTTTAGCAATAAGCCCTTTTTTAGGGGATCAGTTCCAGTACAAGCTTGCATACATACAAAAGTGCACAGAGGAAATGTGAACATCCTCAAAACACTGTTAACACTTAACCTTCCAGAAGCTGGGCTATTTATTTTGTGATGGAGCTTGTGCAGACCACAGGGAAACTATAATTGGGTATAAGGTACAGCAACTGCTTTACTATGACTATTCAGCTTTTGAAGCAGAGATGCCTCAGTTCATCCACTGTCCTCTGCACTGTGGAGTAGCCCAGGAGGGATCATGGGCTGAATAACGTTACCTTATTCCTCACTGGGCTCCCCTCAGCTTTCCTGAACAAGCAGCATCTCTGTTTCCAGGTCTCATCAACCACTGACACATTCCCCATCTGGCAGACTGACTGTACAGGTGCCCCTGCAGCTCTGACTCTTCTCATTGCAATTATTTGTCTCCCCCAGCGCTAGGCAGAGTGCACCACATGCTGCCAGCCCCTGCACACCTGCAACCCACAGCCACCCCTCCAATTTTCAGACACCCACAAAGTACCACAAGAGTTCATTACATCACAGGTCTGGGCATCAAACAGTTAATGTCTCCAATGGCGGGAAGAAATTAAGAAGTGGCACCTGAAAACTGTGAGAATCTTTTTTTTGTCATAGAAATGAAACAAAAAACCCCCAGTCATTATTTGTTAATTTTCTCAGCTTGTATCTAAACCCATGCACAGGTAAGTGCCATTTCAGCTTCTCAAGGTCTAGGGAGGGAAGGGCAGGATATCTGAAGACCTCCTTGCAGTCATATGAAAACAAGGCCAGGTGCTGAGGAGCCGCAGCGCTTCTCCAGTCTTTTTGTGACGCTGGTCCTTTCCAAGGTCTGGGTTTCAGATCTTCGGATCTGCACTCCCCTGGCTCAGGCAGCTGAGAAAAGCCTTGCCCAAGAAGTGCTGCGGTGCAGGAGTCTCTGCAGACGGACAACTCGGACACAGCACGTCTCCATCTGCCACAGGAGGTCACTTTCTGTACAACTCTCTGGAAAAGACAGACCAATCCCATTTAGCAAAGTCACTATGAAATATTCAACTTTGTGTTTAATTTTTTAAGTCTTTTCCCATTTGTTTAATGGAAGCTGAAATGTTGCCATCACTGTCAAGCCCAGGAGCAGTGTTGTCTTGCCAGATCTTTTTGGGTTTACAGAAAATGGCAATATTCATATTTGCATTACAGCAGCAGCAAATAAAATTGAACATGGCATTTACATTTGCAGCAAGAAAATTCAGATCACTGAACACAATGTGAAAGTTATTTAAGGTCCTAATAATCTATACTTTCACACTGCTGGTGTTGTGTCATGCCAGTTGTTTTGAAGGATGAACTAATTCTCTTTAGACTTCCTGCAAAGGAAAGGAAAAAAATGCCGAGAAATAAAATTAATATACTCCAAAAGAAATCCAAACAAGAAGAAAGCTAAGTAAGAAGAAATACAAGATATCTATTTCCCTCCATTAACCAAGGAAAAAAAGCCAAACCCCAAAACTTCAGGGCTAGTTTTTGATAATTTATTCCTAAATTGCTTTCTGTCTGTTATTTTTAAAATTTCTGCTTTATTCACTTCTTTCTCAGGCATCAATTGCTAGTAAGTACTTGGTTATATCAATGAAAACAAGAAAATCCTCAGGTAAAAAATTCTCCTGCTGGAAGACAATAACAAACCAGACCTTCTTCTCTAATAATACTGTAGCAGAGGATCATGAAATATATAAGAAGTACCTTAAGATAAAAGTGGCAGTGTATTAAATGTACAGTTTAGGTGGTCATCCTGTTTCAAGCAGAGATCTGCTATGCTTACAGAGAATTGAGCAATTGTAAGCTTTGTTCATCTTCACAATCCCTGTACATTTTTGGAGAAATTGTCTCTGAGCTCGCAGAAGTCTGAGGAAAGCATTTTGAAGAAAATTCTCTCTCATTTATTAATACAACAAAGTGAGTCTGATGGCTTAAATAAAAGAACAACTCTGGCAGCTGCCAAGCTCTTACAACCACTATTTTAAATCGAAGAGGAAGGAAAGACCCTATATATAAGCTCAGTGACAAGCAGGAATCTGTAAAGCCAAGGATGAGAAAAGAGCAGAGGAGGGACAGGCAGATACTGCGAAGGCAGGCAAGCAGGAACATGTCAGTGTTACGGATGAGATTGAGGAAGCGATACTGTTGTTTTCACAGTTTAGAAATGAAGAACTAAAGCAAATTAGGCCACACAGTCATTCCAGCGCATTTAGGCTTCTGTTTACACTTTTTTCTATTTTATATGATTATCTAATCCCAGTTAGGCTTTTTGATTCTGCACCAGTAGTCCTCGATGCAAAATAAAAGTACAGTATATATACTTCAGGAGCATACCCTGGTAGGTCTGCTGATTAGCTAAGGGTCTTAGGAGAAACATGAGGGATGGCCATCAAAAATGTCAAAACCTCTAAAATTAACAAGGGAAGTGATTCTGTCCTGAAACGGGGAAGTATTTCAAATCTATGGGAAGTAAAAAGTATAGCTCTTATTCAGCAATTCTAAGATGAAAAACACATCTTAATCTTTCAAAAAGATTACATAAATGATTGCTTTAGACACGTTTGAAGACTCCTTTTGGCACACTTATACAGTTTCTACTCAGGAGAGACTCAGTCGCAGATACACGGCTCTGCAAGCTCCAGGCCCCTCTCCTGCTCCAAAGACCGGATCACTGAGAGCTCAAGTTGGAAATAGGCTTCGGTGCCCCATATTTTGGGCACTGAAACCAAGCCTGGAGCCCTGCCCTTGTTTCATGGCAGGTGCTGCAGCCGGGAATCACAGCTAAGCCACACGTGAGGCTAGCACCCCAAGGAGGTGGCCAGCAAGGAGAACCCAGCAGGGTGCTTCGGGGGCCACGCGTAGTCCAAAACCCTGCCCGTCCTGGGAGATGGGTGCACACACCATCTTGGAGTCTGCGGCTCAGGAGAGGGCTTGAGGAGCCAATCTGGCGTGAAAGATCCTTCAGCAATGTCTGCCGAGATCCCAGGACCTCACTGCCCTGGACCAGCTCTTAACATCAGGCTTCGATCTTGCTCCTTTGCTTTTACTTTCCACCTATGAATCTTTGATTTTACTAGGGGATTAGGTATCTAGGAGGGCTGCTGAAGCAAAGCCCATGGGGAAGCTAGGAGGAAAACCACTCCAGCTCTGGATCTTCATTAAGCTTTAGGCTGTTCAGATCAGGTCCATGTGCAGAGACATGGGAAGCTTTGAAGTAAATAAGCTAGGTACCCAGGGTGTTTCAATAATTCCAGAGTGAGGGAATTACAGAGGGGGTTGAAGTTGTAATTTTGGTTTTATGTGCCTAATCTCTGCTTAAATTCAGGTGCCTTCGAAGATTTTTAAATCTGTCTCTAATTTGAAATGTGCTGCTACAAGCTCTTTCCTTGCTGTCAGCTGAAAAGCAAGGGCTCTGGGAAGTTTTCTGGGGAAAGGTAAATCTTTTCTATCACACTGAGCTACTGTGGATGCCAAATAGAATGAGGCAGCTTTAAAGGATTTTCCCAAGCCAGCTCAGAAAAAGTGATTATATAGGATTTATGAACCAGCTTCTCATAATTCAATAATGACTCACCATTTCCTGCACTTGCTAGATTGCTTAGCACTGATTTGGATGCTCTGATACAGCAGCATTGATATGAAGCTGCGTGATTTAAACTGAGGTGGTATTTCATTCTCTGAAGATAGTTCACGTCTCTGATATCAGAATGAAGGGAAATAACGCTTGCATAACAGAAGATAGAAATACGGTATATTCAAGAAAATATTCAAGAAATATTTTTAAACTGCTGTTCTCAGAGCTGTTTCAAATGAATCTGGATTTCTCCACTAAACTCTGTGACAAGTCAAGAAGAGAGCCAAAATGTCCTGAGCATAGGTAACTGGTCAGAGGATCTCTATAAGGTAAAAGAATTTAGGAAGGTATCACCTCCAAACTGTTCTGCCTGCTCATCTCATCATGTTTAGCATGACTGCATGTCATCTGTGTCACTGCAAAACCAGGCAATTTAGCCCAAACTACTGCTGAAAGCTGCTAAACTAAACTGACTGACTTGGCACAGGTGTGGGTGGGTGCTCATACAGTGGGGTGTCTGGCTTCACCTGGGTAGAGGCTGGCAGAGCAGGAGAAACAAATGGGCTGTGATAACATCTGGTCCACCTGACCACAATCTGAAGTCTCAGCTCCAACATTTACTGCCATGGCAACTGGAAAAAAAGTGTGGCTCATCAAAAGATAGAATAGCAATTTAAGCAATATATAAACATATCAAGGTCTTAATGGAAATAATTAAAAAAGGAAGCATGATTACTAGGAAAAAAGAAAACCCCTATTCTGTTTCTGACCAGTGCTATGTTGGAGGGTTAGCATCCTGAATCCTGTTGGGCTGGTCTTACAACCGCTGAAAAATCCTTTTTCATAAACACATTTTTCTTTCAGACTTAGTAGCAGTGGAATATGCTGGCACAGTTCAAAATGCACACATGAAATTTGAGTTCTACTGTGAAACGTATTGTGGAAGAATGACCTGGTAAGTTTGCATGCATATTGGGTTTCATTAATTCAATATCAGATTCAATACCTCACAAATTCAAAGATTTATTCCAATCAACAGTGTTGAAATCCTAGCTGGGATCTGAAATTACTCACTATACCTTAATTTGTAATAATACACAGTCTGAATATAAATGTCTGTTGATATTGTGTTAAAGAATTCAGGGGCTCTCCTGTAAGCACTGTCACATGTGAACAGAACAAGTCAGAATATAGCAAACTCAGTTAGAACCAAAAATACCAGTATGTTATCAAGCAAGTATGACTCATAGGAGCAGCTTTCTTAAAGTAAAAATAAATATGTTAGAAGAGTTTAAATTTTTAAAGTCTATCACATTAATATAAACATATTTGTATTATTCTCTGAATAGCTGTTGCATGAGCAGACTCATACACAAGGAGCAGGAAAGTGTAAAATTATTCCTTTATTTGTTAAAAAGCCTTTGCCAGGTGTCATGTCAATATATAATTTTCTCTGTTTCTGGGACCATATTATTATTATTAAATAAGTAGTTTTGGATGCAAAGATCTCACAGTGTAGAATATGTTCATCATTGCTATCTGGGGCATTATGAACACTGTGTAAGTAGTGCTAATACAGTAAAAGAGAAATCATGATTCATTACTAGCTTCATAAGGTGTGGGATTTACCAGTGGATTCAGTCAATGTTTTGCCTTTCTCCGTGGAAAGCTGTAGGTGAAAGGAAGCTTGGTCGTAATTACTAATCAAAACTCTAGCCAGGAGCTGGTTTCAAAATGAGCTTAGGTGAGGTGAGGCAGCATTGCTTAATAAGAGTGGAAATTTCAAGTGGTTTTTTTTTCCTTGAAAAACTGCTATGGAACACCTGCCTGCCTTTGCTTTATTTTAGATTAAGTTTCTAATTTTTCCTTCTGCAACCCCAGAAAGAAAGGACCTCTTTTTCTTTTCAGTGCTCACATCTTCCCCATTCCTCCATAATTTGGCGTCTTCTAAAATTTTTCAGCTTACAGTTGAAGGTAGCCCTCAGATTTGCCTGTGTTGCCCCTCATCCCTCCAGCTCTGTGTGTTCTGTCAGGGCTACCCCAGCGTGCTGTGACTGGAGATGCTGGGAGGAGACTCCTACAGGCTGTGGCCACCAGTGCAAATGAGAGAAATTTTGGCTGAGTTGCAAATGTTAGCGCTCTGCATTAGACTTGCCCTTTTACCTTATCTGAGTCTATTTGCCATATGTCATGTCAAATTTTATGCTTCAGAAGAAATAAAGAGTTCACTGCAAAAATGACACCAACCCAAAACTTCCAAAACAGCCCTGCAAAAAACAGAGCACACAACTCCCTACCTGTTAAGATCATTGTGTATCAACAAAAGCGGAGCAAACATGTCAGTAAAGAAAACAGGTTCTGGTTTCAGGGTCACAAAGGAATTGCTACCTGCAATCAAGAGTGAAAAATCTTTTAAGTTTTGAAAAATGATCTTATAATTTTATTTCCCAGATATGACAAAGTCCTGGCCTGCAGTGATCGCTAAAGGCCTAACACATTTCCAAAGGAAAAGGATATTAGCTGCAGCACTATATCAATGCCAAAACACAGCGCATTTCTACCAGTCCATAATGTCTCTGGCATTTTGGTCTGGAAAACTTAATTTTCACTCTGTGTGAGGACCCCAAAGGGAGCTTTATTCTTTATTTTACTCTCCTATGCTAAAAAAAAAAACCCCAAACCCCATGGTTCGAGCAATTTGGCTGTCATTGTGCATTCATTTTCCGTGAGTATCTTCTGATCCATACTAGATGTGTGACCCAGCACAGTGTTATGTAAGCATTTTAACTTTTTATTAAGTTCAGAGCTGCCATATCCTGCTTGTCAGAACTACTTCCATTCTCCAGGTGGTTTATTTAGGATGGAAGCTGGTCACAGAGTAAAGTTCATAGTGACACTAAATCCCAGTGGATTTAAAATCCTCCTGACCTCTATGCCCACTGCTGCTTGATAGCAACCATCAACAAGATCTCACCACTCTTCTCAGTTTTTCTATTATTTGCAAGCCCTCTGTATCAGAGTGCCTTACACAAAACCAAAACGCATGGTTTACAGTCTGTTATCATCTATCCAGACCTGGAAGCAGTTGGGATGAATAGGAGGACTGTAAAGTTCTTTGCTGTAATGCTGGGCTCTATTAGTGTCTCTCGTCTGCTGCCACCCCATCCCTTCTCCTCTGTAAATCCTCCTTGGAACCCTTGTTTTTCCAATAGAATACCTATTAGAAATGGCTGTTTGAGGGGAAAAAAAAAAAAAAAAAAAGAGAAGAATGAAAATTAGTGAGAAGTTAATCTTTGTATTCATTAGTTTTGTTGTTACAAAAGAAGAAGAACAGTTGCATTTAAGCTGCTTTTAGCTGTAATCCTAGCATTTCCATCTGCTCATTATGCTTGTAAGACCACATGAAGAATATTGCATTAAATTCGTTACCAGGAAAGTATAGAAAAATTGGAGGAACAGTAACAAAAAAGGCTTAGTGCACAACAGTGATTTATTTATGAAGGAAGATTAATAGCTAAACTCGGGAGCCTAGCTGAAGGGAAATAATTGGAAAGGTTCTCAAAGGACCCTCTGGAAACAGGCTCAAACCTCAGACTGTGAAAGTCCTTACTCATTTTTATTTAGTCCTTGTTAGACCACGACATCAAGAAAAACTCCAGTTAAAAATTAAACGGGGAAAGTGGCTACAAATGTTTTCCAGATCTGAGTATCAAGTAAGGCTTTATATAGCTAATGTGAGCAGTGGCCTTTGGTGGCAAACAGCTGGAAAGTAGAACTGTACACAGGTAAATGACTTCTCTTGGGAAGCTTTAGTGGCGACCTCTGAACCAGAAAAGAAAACAACCAGGATCTGTTCTTTGGTCCTGAAGTTGAACCGCGAGAAGGGGGAGAACTGCACTTAGGACCTGGGCATCTTCTGGGATGGTGCTTGTTGGCATAGGCTGAAATGTGCCAGGGTGCCCACAGCTGCATACAGTGTGGACGATGGCACACCTCTGCTTCAGCCCCTGTTCTGGCCCAGGTTAGTTTGCAAATATTGATGTAATTGGGCCCAGAATCATGTCCCAACAGTCACACAGTATCATACTGCTGGCAGTAGGGTGACCTTCTGCTTAAGAACTTAATAAAAAAAAAAATACTGTTAAGCACAGAACATACTAAAGTCTTCAGCCAGATCCTGAGGGAAACATACCCCCTATTTATTCCTGCTATCAGACAAATGATCTTCAAAAGCAAAGATGAGCAAGTATAGATCAGTATTAAAAACATATTTACTAAAATAATTTTGTTTGACAATCTCAAAATACAGATTTTTTCCTTTTCTGAGACCCCTTTTTTTAAAATTTTGAGTTTATTAACTAGATCTTTGCTGTTTGGTTCACCCGGAATGTAGAGATTACACCATTACAGAACAGCATAGCTCTGTAAGTTATAAATATAAATGAACAGTCTTGGATTCTCTTGCAAAAATGCAGACTTCTGCAATTCACAGACTGTTTCTCTTCCAAACCATTAATTATGACAGGATACTGGAGGAAAAAAACTAAAAAAACCAAACCAAAATATTATCACATGTTCATTATAGTTACCCAAAGGGAGATTTCAGGAATTTCATAGGAAGGCTGGTCTTTGATTTTCTGGGTTTTTTTTGTTGTTGTTTTCCTTAGCTTTTTCATTAATGGAACACATTGGGATAATGTAGTATTTCTTTTTTTTTAATAAGCCGCCAAGATACAAACTGTTTTAGAAACAGCACTGCAAAGTATTATCCACTACAAAACATTGTTAAGGGAAGTTTTATCTGTTCCTGGAGAATTATATAACAGTTCTGGATTTCTCTCCTGAGAAATACAAACCTGTAAGCGTGACATGGAGCCTGGTGAATGAATGTAATATATTCAAGCAGAACTCTTTGTACACATAAATTTAATTGCAAAAATAGTTATATCTTTTTAAAGTCCATAGCAGCAGTCATTCTATCCAGAAAGTTTTTTTTTGTGTTGTGGTTGCTTTTTCCTCCCTCAGACATAGAAAAGAAACTCCTAACACTGTTTTGTTTTTTTTTTAATGCTTTGCAACAGTGCTGTTAAGTTAATGCCACCCTGATCCTACACTATAAAGGGAAATACATGCCAGATGCTGCAAACTTTTTGTGCTCTTAGGAAGAAAGAATGAGACCTCTCTTCCTGCTACCAGTTTTTTGGGGGAAGTCAGCCTTGCAACACCAAAGAAAGCATTTCTGAATTTGCTTTTTAAAATGAATCTTTGAATAGCCTTTGAATAGCAAATAAATGGCCATAAAGGACACTGCCTATAAGAAACGCAGGTAAGAGCTTGGCGGAGCACATTTAGTATCCATTTTCTTGACAACCTTGAGACTAGAAACATACTGATTTTTAAAAGTAAGCCTAAGATTCCTATAATAACAAGTTTCCAAGATCTCATGCAAAAGAAGAAAACTTTCAGCAATGTACCTAATCTCAGAATGCTCACAGCAAAAATAACATGCTGATTAACAACTCTTAGGAATACCAGTCCTACTTAATATTCATGGGTTCTTCAATCAAATTTGTCTCTCTTGTGGCTGATCAAGAGATAACGCTATTGTCTGTCAAACACGCTGTACTTAGCATTTTGATGGGGCACAAGCCGATGTCACAGTGACATACTGGCAAAGCCCTTTTAGATCGCTTGAGAAAATTTAGGATGGCTGCATTAATACCAAAGAACAATATAGGTGGCTTTACACTACACACCTCATTAGGTTCTTAAAGTGTTACTAGCCTGGGCACATGAAGACTCTAAATGTACAGAATAAGGATTTGATTATATCCAATAATAGTTGCGAATTTGCTATTTGACACAGCAATTCTGCCTTCTATGTTAAATACCATGTGCCTGGAGGGAACACTGAAACAGCTTCTGTCTTATGTTTCTTACAGACAAAAGAATGAGAGGATGCTGAGACACAACACAAAGCTATGAAACAAGAACAAGAAAAAAAGTAATTGCTGAACTCTTTTTTTTAAAGGGATTTCATTGTAGAGGGCTACACAGAAGACTGTATAGGCTATATAGAGGACTGTAAGCTTTATGACATTACCAAACATGTTTATTTCTCTTCTACTTTTTAGAAGCATATCTTTTTAAGTAGGGTTTTTTGACATCTATTTCAAAGCATTTGCACACTGCATCAAGGCTTCATCATTTTGAAAGGCAGCTAGGCTGGGTTGCTGTTGTTGATAATTTCCCTTCCTCAAAAGTATTGCTGTGGAGATGATTCCTCTGTTGCACCCTAAAAGATCAAAGGGAAAAAGTGAAACCCTTCCAATCTCAAGAGGAATGAAAGTTTAAACCTCTCTCTAATACTCCTGCCTCCTGCTGTGCTAGATACATCACCTAATTTCATGTTCTGAGGGCTTCCAGTTGATGCTCCTGTACGGCAAACTCAGACTTACTTTTGGAGCTTGGCAGACAGGAATCTCTTGAATCCCAGCAGAGTATCAGGAAGCAATGACTATTCAAATGAATTTGAGACTGGGGGATCCCCACCCTGGTCTTAGTCAGATTCAAAGATGAGCTGCTAGTCATCCCTTTAAAGGGAATGTCCAGCATGGGGGGCAACAGTAAGAAACATAGCAAGTCTTCTTTAATTCTGGAGGCTGGCATGAATATAACCCTTCAGTGTATAAATTGTACATGCCAGAATGTTCTGAAAATTGTTTTCAGAGTAGGATTTAAAATACCCATTTAAAGGATGAAGTTTATATGTGCATACTTTTTATTAAGTGAAAACTTGCTACTGTGTGTCAAGACACAAAGCAGTAAGAGGCAGCGCAAATGATCTCTCCTTGTTCATTGTGACTATTTGCTTTTTAGGGCTTTGGATTTTTTTTCCCACTGAATGCAGTGACATTGAGTTCAAATTTATAAACAGATTTTTCCTCACGGACAGAAGAGTAATAACTTCTTTAGTGTCATGTCAGATTATATTCTAAGAGTCATTAATTACCATGGCAGTGATATTATGGTGCATTAGAAGGTAAAATCATAGGGTTGTCAAAGTGTGCTTTCCTTTTACTGTACATTCTTGGGTTTTGGGGGGGGAATTTGAAGTGAGACATGATGGAGAAAAAGCTAGTCCCCAAAGCTGATCTAAGATTTCAAAGTATTTTTCAAACTGTGATTTAAAACCTTCATGACAGTAATTTTTAACTGAATCTCCTGGCCTTGTGTTCATCTGTTTTTTAATGCTGAACAATCATTTTCTTGTACATATGTGTTGTAAATTTCTAAATCTATACAGTTGCTCATTTATTTTTATATTTTCACTCATTTTATAATATGACTTTCATGGATGGAATCTTTCTTGTATTAGAGTTGACAATTTTACCATTGACTTCATAAAACTGAAGATTTACTTTAGCTTTTACTCTCTAACTGCATGAGTAGCAGTATAAAGTAAGGGGAGGAAAGAGAACCAAGCAGATGGGAACCTTAAATGTGGCTACACTGTGGAGATGAACACATCATTTAGTCCCAAATTTTCAAAAGGATCCTCTAATTCTCAGCGCTTGACCACCTAGCTCTAGAAAACCAATCTTAATTCCCCTGAGCAGCAAATAGTCACATTTTTGAAAATCAAGGCTTACCTATTTAAAGCTGGGCACACAGAAAGCCATTTGTAATCAGGATGCATCTAACCCTCAGTATGAGTTCCTCAGTCTTTACAAAATAGAGTATTTCCTTAACTGAATGACAAAGAAGAATGGAAATGTAAGACACCATACAGGAATTCAGCATGTACACAGTACGGACTATAGAAAGATAAGAAAATTCCAGAGTCAGGCTTGCTGAATGGGGTACTAAATTTGTATTTTCAGAATAGAAGGGCGCACTCAGACATCCCTTTTCACTTAGACAAATACACAGTTAAATGTGCAATGTTGTTTCACACGAAAAAAGTATCTTAGAGCATGGATTCAAATGTATCACTGTGTAACACCCTTAAGCACTTCAGTAAGCTAATGCTTTAAATTTTTTTAAATTAACATGAATGCCTCTGTCCCCTCTCCTGTCTCCCTTTTATAGGCCACGTGTTTCTGGCCTGCCATGTAAAGAAGTTAATTCATTTTCTGTGAATTAATTGGAGAAAGAATACCTTTATTTAAAGTTAACTCACACAAGAACTGAAAACAACTACTTCAAGACTCTAGGTTTGCATGAGACTTGCAGCTGGTTTTAAAAATCGTAAAAGTTGTGTTTACATGTCTGTCTTTTTACAGATATTACCCAACACAGTAATGTAGGTATTCCCAGAAATGGAGCAGTGGCAGAGAACCATGCCAGGACAGAGGGAGAGTCCATGCTCCTGTGTGTGACTGGGCTGAAGGTCCCTCAGTTATCTAAGGAGGAAGGTGGCGAAGAAGGGGCCATTCTTTGTGGGGTAGTCCTGTGGATGGAGGGCCTCCTGCATCATGCATGGGAAGGAGTCATGAAACAATGTGAAAAAGGATTGGGTCTCTTTTAGCTTAGACCAAAAGGAAATACTGTGTATTGCTCTATTCTATTAGATATCAGTTTTTCTAAACATACGTACAAACAACTTTCACTACTGTTTTGAAGGGCATGCCTATGCTGCTAACAGCTTCTCAGAAGCTGGACAGACTATCTGCTGCTGTGTCTAGATGGATTACGTTATATTTAGTATAACACAGGGCATTTCTACACTGTACTTTGGTCTGGAGTGCAAAAATACCCAGTTACTTCATCTCAAACGGAAGAATCCACCAGCTTTGGTACCAGCACCTACCGCTTTTGCCTCTCCTTTAACCTGCATGCTGGTACTCTGAAGTGGCAGCAAGACATCCATAGTGGCCTCCAGTTCAGTTAGCGTGACATCAGTCCAAAGCAAAACAAAAGGAGAAACTGGAAGAAAATACAGTTAACAAATGAAAGAGAGGGCAAATGAAAACACAAGAGTCAGCAAAATGCATTTTCTTTTTTGAAAATAAACCTTATCAAACAAATTTGATTTAATTCTTTGATGAAAGTATATACTAGCTGATAGGGGTGAACATGCAGAAATACAGCTATGTGACATTTTGTAAAAAATACAGAGCTACATAACAACATGGCAAGTATTAACCTGTTCACTACGGGCCAGTGAAAAGTAGTTTAAAACAGATCCTAGAAATACTTGCTTTCATCACCAAATCGCAGGATTTCTGGTGAGCTTCAGGAGAGATCAATGCTAATCAGGACATGGCTTGGTATTTTCATCGAGCTGCAAGAAAACATGAAACTACTGTTTGTTAAAAGTTTCAGGAAAGGCAAAGATCCGCGGTGTTGAGCAGAAGCGAAGGCTAAGCAGCTATGTGGGCTGCCTGGGCCACGCTACAGGGAAGCACAGGTGGTTTTAAGAGGACCACCTGGAAAACGATTTGCCAGTTATACATAGGATTAGACCACCTTGGGGGCAGCTGGCTGAAACACAACGGGATATGTTGGAAATCTGATTTTACGATTTGATGGTTTTGTGATCGGGGTCGTGTAAAGACACAGAATTATCACCCGATGTGTTAAAAAACAACGTACAACCCGCACCTCCAGAGCCGGCACGGCCTCCTCAGGCCGCGCCGCCCTGAGGTAACCGCCTCAGGCAGCCCGCCGTTTCCTCCCGCGCCCGGCCGTGGGAGGGCGGGAACGGCACCGCCATGGCGGTGGTGGAGCTGAGCGGGGTGCTGCTGCCCCCGCGGCTGGCCCTGCCGTCTCCGCAGCGGGCGGCGGACTCGGAGACCGAGGAGGAGGACGAAGAGGAGCCGTACGTGGCGGAGGCTGCGCTGCTGGAGGCTGCCGGGACGGAGCTGCCGGCCGCGCTGCCCCCGCGTCGGGGCGGGGAGGGAGCGGGAGCGGGAGCGGGGCCGGGCGGGCGTGCGCGTGTGTGGAGAGGCGGCCGGCGTGCGGGGGTCTCTGCCGGACAGCGGGCTCGCCGGGGCCGGGGGGGGGTCTTGTCCGCCGGCGGGGAGCGTTTCGGGGGTAAATGAAATGGAAACTCGCGTCTTCCCCGCCTGCTGCGTTCCTGGCGAGTGAGGGGAAAATGGTGCGCAGCAGGGGGTAAGTCTGACTGAGGCAGCGGTAAAGGGCCGCGTCATTTGCGCTTTTGTGGGGCCGCAGTGTTGCAGCAGTAGTAAAACATGGAGTTTGTCCAATCAAGTGAACTAACACCAAAAAATGCGCTTTTTTTTTTTTTTCTTTTTACGAGATGTAAATGTGGTGATACTTGGCATTAAAAATACCTGTTTTCTACTCAGAAAAGCAGGTGACCTTGGAGCAACTTCTGCCTAGCAAGAATGTTTTATCTGAAAATAGTTTTAAAAATGGCTAAATTGAGCTAGGTAACAATGGCAAAATGAATAGACAAGTTGGATAAATAGAGCCGCTGGTACTCTGGTTTGGTGAGGAGGAGGAGGAGGTCCTCCTAAACGCAGGTGCTCGCTTTCTTCTGGTCGTAGCATTTAGTCCCCAGTCATGGATCGAGGAATGGTGTATTAATTTTTGTGAGGCGAAGAGGAGGCAAACCAGCTAGTACCAAATGTGAAGAGTTTATTATATTAATTGCTTATAATTTTGGTGGTTTCAGTTGCAGGAAGTATTTGGTATACGAATGTATCTGAAGAGGCGGTAGGCACTGTGATGCAATACTTCATGGCAAAACTGTTTGAAGTTGAATTGCAAACTTGACTTGGCGTAAATGGTGTGATATTAAACCACATGCTAATGTGTTTAACTGGCTTAATATTCATCTGCAAGTTTAATTTTGTAGTTCTGACACTTAGAGAGGCAGTTTTAGTACCTGTTTCTGAGGTTGGTTTTGCTTTTAAGTACTACTGGAAAGACTGACATCAGGAAGTTTATAAAAACCCCAGCTTTACTTTTATTACTGCAACTTATACAAAAGGCAAAAATAAGCTTTAAACAAAAAAACTCTCTTAATCAGACCAAACTTTTAATCTTTACGACTATCAACTAACAATGGTTTTATTTTTCTTTTCAATGATTCAGTTGTTATACAAGAAGACAACTCTAAAAAGGAGTATGTAGTAGTTGGACGTTTTCCATTGGTTGGCCCTTGGTGGAGAGTTAATGTTAAAGCTAAAGAAATGGAGTCAAAGTACCTTGTGCAAAGATATCCATCATACTTTCTGCGGACCGATATAGAAGAAAACAACCGACAAGTCTTTTCGCTCTTTCTTAAGGAATGTTCAGTTCCTGAGGATTTAAGAAAGAAGTTTTTTACTTGGCTTCCTAAGGGGTCCATGCTGAGTTTCAGAAATCTTGAAGAAAAACTAAAACAGTTCCAAGTTTCACAGTTAGAGACAGGGAAGAAACAAGGAGACACCAAGGCTTATGACATCTTCTACCATGTTTCAAAATCATGTAGGTATATCCTGTGCTTTTTTGATTGTTTTATAAACTAATAGAATTCTATCTCAGATACTGTGTTCAAGCCAACATGTCTTCCTATGAAGCGTGTATTCAAATGAATTTTGAACATGCAAATATTCTTTTTTTTTAAATTTGAGGACAGTGGGACAGCTTACCAATTAAAGATAGGCATACAGTTAGAAACACATAAGGACTTTCCTGAATTCTGTAGGCCTACAAAGTAGAATTGTCTGTGCTAGGGATACAAAGACACTGGTGCTGTCTTCCTATAGTTTATTCAGATATAACAAGGCTTATTGACATGGTGGTATGGCTTTTTAGGACAAATATGTGTTCAGAAATAGTATAGCTGCTTCTTTGTAGTGCAGGGGAACAGCAAATGAGCTCAGCGTAGTCCAAATCAGCTGCGCTAAATAAGCTAAGTGTGTTTGAATCCTGCCCATCAGCAGATTGGTATGGCTGGGGAGCAGAGTGTGGAAACACTGGAGTGTCCCCACATGGAGATAGTTCAGGATTGCCGAGGACCCTGTTGTGGGCTATGTTGGTGTGACTACATGAGTGTTGGAGGTTGGATCCAGAGTGTGCTTTTGAAGCAGGCATCCCTCTCGTCCCCATTGTGATGCAGTCTCCAAAGAGTATTGAGTGTGTTCCTCCTGGATGAAACCCAAAAGATGTGCCGCAGTTGCATGCCCAAGGTACTCCAACCCCTAATGGTTATTCCGTCTGTGGGACCAGACTACAGCTGGTCTGAAGCAAAATGGTGAAAATTCAAGATGCCCGAGATGTGTCTTCAGCACTAGCTCTCTTGATTTGCTCCAGTGACCTGTTTCCGTTATACCATGTTCCTGATGTGGACACAGGCAGTCCTGGGTTGGTGCTGTACAGAACCACTTGTGGGGACTCAGTGCTCTGAATCGGAGGAGGTCCTCTAAATTCTGCATAAATCTGTACAGACATCTTAGGCCTCTCTACTGTTATGTGCAAGCAGACAAGTGTTCTGGTACCTGGCTTACTGAGCAGTGTCAGGTTAAAAGTTTGAGGTGACTATTTCGGAAGTCAAATTGTGTCTTAACGGGATTGTTCAGAGCTTCTGCTAGGCTTGAGCTGACTTTGCTCCAAATCACATGTATAAGGAGAATAAAATTTTCACAGTTTTATGGACTTTGAGGCTTTTTTGTTCTATTTTTGTGATGGTAGAAAAGTTCTTAACCCCTGTTTGTGGACTTTAAATCTTTACGACCGCAAAGGGATAGGAATCGATAGGTGTAGCAACTCAGATCTAGTTCACTGCCTGAGTTTTAATGGGATATATGGATCACTTTTGATTGAGGTTTGTCCAGTGCGTTTATGAATCTTTAGGTGTGAAGATTGCACAGTGTGCCTAGGTATCCTGTTCACTGTTCTTGTAGTTGGTGGATTTTTCCTAATATCTAACTTAAATTACTTTCCTACAAATTAAGCTTTTTTCTTTCTCTATCACTGGCCAATAGAAACAACAACCCACCCCCCTGTATGTCATGCTGCTACTATTACTATTGACATTTTTTTCTGGTTGTCATTAATTGTTATGGTCTTGAGCAGTTTGTTGTTCTTCAAGCCTTCATGATATTTTTGTGTGGAATTTGTGTTGATTCTCCATGTGTAAATGAAGTACTTGCTTTAAAGGGAAGCGGTTTTATCTTTGCCTTTCTGTAGGTAAGACAGCGATCAGGAAAAGTACTTAACTGAGAAAAATTGGTGTTCTAAATTTGGAATTACAAAGTTTCCTTAAGTAAAAATTGCATCTTCGTTTTTTTTTTTTTCTTGCCAAGAGGTAAAACTTCTAAAAGTCTTACTTTCTTCTGAAATCTGTCTTGTACAACAAGGTATAGAGCAAATTACTTTCATTATCCCCCTTTTGCAGATCCCAAGACTGATACAAACAGGGAAAGTGGTAGCTTAAGTTTGGGGTCATTGAGAAAGCCAGTGGAGAGCACTGTTTTCTTAAGTTCCTCTACTGATCTGATACTACAAATTTAGAAACCTCTCCTTATTTTGGATTTTAAATGTTCTTCTGTACATCTGTATGACAGTTATCTTTATGTAAGGGGCAGGTGTGGTGAGGTCTGAACTGACTTTCTACAAAATGAAAGTAGACTACAGTATGCAGTTTAAACCAAGTGTATAATATTTTCCAAATGAGTACATTTAATTGCAGGTTTTTGTGTCATGTGTTTACATTATTTTTTCCCAAGGCAGTTCAGGGAAAACAGACTTTAAAAGAATTTGAAAAGGATTACAAAGAATAAGAAACTGAAATAAATTTGGAGTGTTTTGGATGTAGGGGAGGCAGAAGGATAAAAGCCAGAGTCAGTTTAAATTGCCTTTACAAATATCTTTGTATATTGCTTAAAATTTTCTTGGTTTTTATGGTGCTCAGTTGCAGGGAAGGCAGTATTGGTAGCTCTGACTTTTCCAATGATACTGGAATTCTTGCCGATTCTTCTGCCACACCACTTTTCCTGTCTGTTGGATATGGTGCGTTGGCAAAGACAGACTGAAGAAAACAATGGTGTGGATGGTGAGGAAGTACCTTCTCAAGACAAGATGCTAACAAAATTGAATGAGATACTAAAGAATGAGCCATGGAAACTTGGATTCAGCAGGGTAAGTAATGTTAAGCAGGGTAAAAAACGTGGTGTTTGTTACATTTGAGCTTCATTAGTATACAGTGCTCTTTCAGTTACATTCAGTTTATTAACTGGGTATTTGTAGGAGGTAAGCTTAGTTCATTTGGAAATGTATTATGTACTGGACTTGGTTTTAGCAAAGGGGTTTTTTATACAGTTGGTCTACAATAAATTCATCTCAGAAGATTATAAAAGTGGTTCTGTTACAATCATTTGTTTAGTCTTTTCTACAAGGAGCAGAAAATTAAATACTTGAGGTAATTGGGCCAAAAGTAAGAAAGCTAATTTAAAACCCTTGGTTGTCCAGTTCAGTCTTATACCAGCACATGAGATTTTCTGTTCTTAATACATAGAGCAATATCTAGGCTTTCCTAGTAAGACAGGTAAGTTATTCTGTAAGAGGTCGTCTGGTCTAGTGGTTCTCCTTTTGTAATGGGATTTGTGGTTGCTGCTTACCTTCCTGTTTTCCTTTGCTACGCTTGCTGTGTGACTTTGCTGCACCTCACCTTAGCACTCCTGTACCTCAGATGGGAATTACTGCTTAATAGTTCAGAAATGTGATTAGTTAATCCTTCTGCTTCAGCCCCCCAGTGCTTTTACTGGCAGATGTTCTGACCTGTCTTTAAGACCTCCAATTTCAGAGATTCAGCAGTCTAGCCAATATATTCCAGTGTTTTACATCCTTTCCTTTAAAAAGCTTTTCCTGATGTCCAATTTAACTTTTCCTTGATGGCAATATAGACTTGTTGCTCTCTTGTTTCTTGTACCAAGGACCTGCATTCTCACTGCAGGTTTTTTATTGCCTCAGGACTCTCTTCAGCTTTTTCTCTTAAGGCTCAGCAAGTCCAGTTCATTTTTTTTTCCCTCAATAGTTCATCTTTTTTGCATATCTCAGTCTTTCACTATTTTGCGGTAGTCTCTGTAAAGGTTGTGTAGTGTGAAGTAACGTGTTCGGAATTGGGTATGGTATTCTGGCTGATGCCTTTTCTATGCTCTGTCCCTACAGTTTTTGTGCCTTTACCTGGAATGCTGCTAATTAGGTGTGCACGAGTTCTCCCTAATACCTAATATCTGCGCCAGGTTTTTGATTTTTAAAGTTTCTGTTTTATACAGAAGGGTGACTGAGAGGAATTCTCATTCCATCTTACTTCTAAATATCTTGCTTTCATATAGCTTGAAAAGCATTGTAACTTCATACATTATTAGAAATACATAAATTTTTGTAGACTCAACCCTCTGAATTGCAATTTGTATTTACTAGGAGGAACGTTACTCAGCAAGAGACTAACATCTTCTGAAATAAATATATGTTTGCTTTTATCCTTTTTGGGGAGAAGATTACCTATAGGGAACTGAACCTTTCTTACTGTGAGGCAACATGGGCCGCCATTTGTCAGTGTGAACATCTCCTCTGGAAGATTCCTGACTTGCAGAAGAATGCATTAATTCTGTATGATCAACTCAAGAAACGGTGTAGAGAAATGGGACACACTTACGAGGATCAAGATGAATTAGCTCGTTCCGTATCTAAAGTTATGCCTGTTGAGCATGCTTGGCAATCTCTTGAATTTTTGAAAGATCACAGCGTAGTGATTAGGGAGAAAAAAATGGTGTTTCTGCCTCATCTTCACAAATCTGAAAAAGACATTGCAAGGTATATAGGTGACCTTCTGTCAAACCACTCATGGCAACTGGATGTTGATGCGATAAAGATACTTAATGTTTTTGAGACATCAAGAGAAATGGTAGATAACAAAATTAATGTTACCCAGGCTCATGAAATGGACCACCTGAAGGAAAACAGTTCGAACAATCATAACTGTGAAAATCCCTTTCCTGAAAAGGAAGTAGGATCTACGTCTGGTACCCAAAGTAAAGCAGAGGTAGACTTGGATCAGGTGGCTGCTATGAAAAAGATTTGTTCTAATCCTGTCACAATCATAAGTGGAAAAGGAGGCTGTGGGAAGAGCACAATAGTTAGCCGCCTTTTTCATCACTTAAAGCAGATGGAAAAAGAAGTGGAAGCTGCTTCTAAAGACTTTGAAGAAGACTTGGATGCATCTGAGGAATGGAATACCTTTGATTATCATTGGGAGTCAGAGAACATGCACACAAAAAAACGTTTGGATGTACTATTTACTGCACCTACAGGGAGGGCAGCAAGTGTTTTGAGTGAAAAAACTAAGCTTCCTGCATATACACTGCATCAAGTAAGGAATTTTTTTTTTTTTTATATTATGTTCTTAAAGACCTTTTGGCATTGTCCATTTTTGTTTTAAAAAAAAGCCTGTTATTGAACTTTCCTTATGAAATGTATAGCTATTAATGATAATGCTTAGGTACAGCTTGTCAGCATTACATTTTGGGGAATCGTAAATCAATCCTTTGAAATACATTATTTGCTGTAACTTTGTTTTTTTTTTTCTAATTTATACACATCTCAAGTTTGTGCCTTTCTAGGGCATGTGGTCTTTTTAGCTTCTCTCTCTCTCTGAAGACAGAAATACTTTCTAGGTAGGACACTAGAAAACAGGTCTGCTGTTGCCTAGCGATTATACCGATACCTCCACATACATGAAGAGTTCAGTAGCCTAGGGTTGAATAAGGAGGTAGATTTCATTCACACAGTGTTTTCTTAATCACTGTTAAATATTGTGCAAATTGTTTTAGAAAAAAAGTAGAAAGCAAACTCTTTGTTAATAAACTTGGGTCAAGTCTCTGTTGTCCTAGGTAGTGGAAGGTGCCAAGAAAACATTGGAAGTGTGGAATAATCTGTATAAATAAAAATTTTAGTAACATAAGAACTACTGTGGGCTTATCTTATCTTTGGGAACTGGATAGTTACCTGTTCCTCTTCCCCATGCAATGTTGGGGATTTACTAATGCTGGCAAGTTGTAGTAGGCGTTTTATGCAACCTAACGGCTGACCATAGATCCTTTAGGGTCCCTGCAGGAAAAAAAAAAGATGCATTTTTGTGCTTTTATGTAAATGTGTGTTGATAATCTCAGATAGAAACGTATTCACCAAGGAGGAAAATTGGACTGAACTGTTGAGTCTTCCAAGTCTTTACAGGTTTAAGTCTAGAATTTCAGATAATAGCTGTAAATACAACATCAGAAGATACCACACTGGCTACCTTTATAAGACAATTGTTTACAGTTGATTAGTGTCAAAGCTTGATTTATTTTTATTTGTTTCTAGATCATCTTTAGTTTTAGATCATGGAGGCAGAGTGAACAAGTGCAGCCGTGGAAGTTTTCTACTGTGACAGTTATGATTGTGGATGAAGGAAGTTTGGTGTCTGTACATGTTTTTAGTTTAGTTTTAAAACTCTTGTGTGAGCATGCTCAGCTTGCCAAACTTATTATTCTAGGTAAGTGAAACAGCAAATTAGCATTATAGAATACTTACTTACATTGCATGTTGTGTATTATTATCAGAGCTGCCACTGGTCTCATTGAGTCTCTTGAAAACCCCAGAATGTTAAATTGTTCTGTACTTGGCTATTTCTGCTTATTCGTAAGGTCAGATGAGATACACAGTTTTCCACCTCTACTGTCATTATGAAAGTACCAGTATCTCCATTCTCTGTTTAGCAGTGTTTTGTCTGATTCTGAAAGTATAATGACTTCCATGTGGTAGCTTAGTACATCTTGCAACTGGAAAACTTTTCTGACTTCCTTAAAGAAGCTAATGTTAGCACATTAATCACATGTTAGAAGGGAGGTGTCATGTCATTCTTAATGCTAGGATCATCTTGTTTTAATTCGGAAAGGGAAACAAAGACATGTAAAATCAGAATTTTCTGCTTTCTCAGAGGTTTGCTTTTTGGCGTGCTATTTATGGCATTTGTTTTTAAATATGTAACTTTCAAAATGTGTTTGAATAAGATACGATCACTGTCAGTGTTCATAATGCAGAGTGATTTGCACCTGCTAGTAAAGCATTACCGAGTGAGGAATATGAAAAATTTAAACTACACCACAGCCTGATTCCCCAAACAATGTTTCTTAGAGTCTTTAAAGTTTTATTTCACATGAATTGTATTGAGGAAGCATGTTACTGTGTAGAGGGTTGAGTATTTACTAATTCTGATATGGTTTTTTTCAAGACAGTTTTTAACAGGTGATCTGTAATTGCTTCTCACAAATACTAATTTGCATTCTGTTTAGGTGATACTAGACAGCTACCAAGCATAGACCCAGGAAACATGTTAGCTGATGTCTTTGAGGGTCTAAAATCAAGAGGCTTTTCTGTGGAACTGCAAACTAATCACAGAGCTGAATCACAACTAATTGTAGATAATGCATCAAGGTGGGATTTCCTTATATAAGAAGCATTCTTGTAGTAGGCCTCGTCCTTTACCTGTAAAATGGTAGTGCATCCAGATTTGACTCTGTAGTACTGCTTCTGTTACAGTTTCTTACTCAAAATCAGTAACACTGGTTTTAAAAACAAACCGGCTGAATTACATTGAGAGTTCAGATGTTAAGGGCCATTAAATCATAGTTTCTTTTTAATTTTTGCTGTATGAATACCTAGAACCTCTAAATGTTTCCAGCATTTACATTAATTTTGGTCTGGAAATAATACTGTTTACTGTCAGTGCATGGTATCTTTTTTAAACTTCAAACAACGAAATCTAGGTCTGAGTGCCCAAGACCTTTTGATGTTGATTGGAATTTGAGAATATTCTGGACATCTTGCAAGATGTCCAGAACTACTAAGTGTTTTGCAAACTCTCTCACTTCTTCTTTTGGTAACACTTCTGTGTTAATGCAGTCTGCTCCCATGAAAAGAACTATATAGGTAATACTAAGTATCTACTGCCGTGCTGAAGGGTTTAGAGAGTAAATTACCAATCTTTTAAATGTGAAATTAAGTTATGATCAGAAGAAAGAATTTTTGGTGTACGTAGAGTAGATGACCAAAAATTTATAAATGGTGAACTTCAGGCTGATGTAGGTGATGATACACTGGAATCCTTTAACTGGAGATGATTTTTCTTTTCTGCTTTCCCTCCACTGCTCTGGTCAAGAATCTCTCAGCGGAAGCTTCCTGAATTTGATGAGGTGCTGAAATTTCCTGCTTGGAATGAGGAAATGACAATGCCAAGCCCAGAGAAGAAATTCATTTTTATTGCTTTGCCTGCTGGTGGGGGTTGTCACGGTATGTGTGTACAGTCAGTTTGTGATCTTGACTTTCCCTTTGGTAAAGCACAGACTACTTGGCTGGAACGAACATTTTGTGAAGATTTTAGTCTGGTTTTGTTTGTGGTATACATTTAAATGCTAGATTCATAGTTTACCTTTTGCCTTCTGTAAGTGCACACAGCAAGACCCCAAAGTGCAAAGCATGTGCTGTAGAGCTCCAGCTCACTGGTTACATTTTGAAATGGGGGTGATACAGCTTCCACCAGTGTCATCAAACGTGATCATCTTTTTATGTTGTAGCTGGAGCTGTCAAACCTTAAAAGATTGAGTTTTTCAGAGGTGAATCATTCGAGTGTACAGCAGCTGTAACAGGGTGGTGTGTTGGACAGGAATGTGCTTCCAAATCTAGAATCAAATTAGGAAAATGGAAGCAGAGGGGACATCAGTATTTCTTTAAAAATATTTTCAGGTCAGGGTTAGGGCAGTTGTTTTTGTTTTTTTGGCCTTTATTGGATAAATGGATCGAGTGGCCTCTACTTTATATGCATCAAAAAGCTTCAAGGGAAGCTTGTGGAAAAAAACCCCCGGTGTGAATATCATCACCTTATCTTAATATAGCAACTTACTCAGCAAACAGAACACTAAAAACAGATTTCTTCTGTGAAATCTAAATGTATAGGTCTGTGGCTTAAAAATGTTCTATCTTTACCTCTTTAATGTGCTGTATCAAAACTTTATTTTGCATGAAATATGCTCTCTGCAGCTGTTTAACACAGAAATAATTTCTGTCCTTCCATATCACTCTTGTCTCTGAGATTTTAATAGTGCGATAACTGCATGATACTTTTTTGGGGGAGCATGTATATTGGTGTTTTGTGATGTGTGGGTTTTTTGGGGGGGTATGTGTGTGTTTGTGTTGTGGTTTTTTGTTGATTTAAATGAGTTGAAAAGTCATTGAAGCAAGAAATAAGTAAAGGCAATTTTGTATTGGTTTACATTTTTCTTTCTGAAATTTGTTTGTTTTGCATATTTAATGCATTATCTTTTGTGTCTCCCAAAACAGGTTTGCAAACTGCCATAAAGACTTTACTTAAAAAAGGACCAGGATTGGAGGATGCCAAACAATCGCAGTTCATTGCTTTCAGAAGGTAACAGAGCATGCAGGCAGATACTGAAAAAATTCTTGCTAGCAGCCACAATCTAAAAGTAGCTGAATGTGGTGAGTAGGAGAGGCTAGTGGCAATGTCATAAAATTACTAGAGAGAACAACAGGCCAGGTGTCTTTTCTTGTATCTTCTGGTTGCCCCCAGTCTCTCCATGGAGAGTTGCTTCATTGTTCTATAAGCTTAAATGTTATTTTCTGCCTTTATGTTCCTGTTCATCTGTACTGTTTATGTTAAAGAAACAAAAGATGGACATAAGTGGTCAGCTTTTGTAGTAGATTCTCTGGGAGCTTGTGCTGTGGTGTTTGCTAAAGTTCTTCAGAAGTGAAAGGTGGGGGCTTGACTGTAGGAGGAACCTGCAAAATACGAAGAAATGTCTATATTCAAACATATCTCATCGTGGCAGATGTGAATTCCAGGGTGCGTGATGGAACATACAACCTACTGCTTATACATGCTTCTGTCACAGGTGGACATTGACCAAATGACAGAAGATACTTGCATTTTGGCCATGTGACAAGGGCCAGATTTAGTCACATAATCTGATGGGCATTAGTGCTTCTGCTGGGCAGTGGTGAATGCCTACAGTTTGGGTATTCGGAAGCACAATACTCATCATTTAAGAAGGGGTGGGGTGTAGGGCTCTAACGCTCTTTGAAGAAAGATTGGAAAGTTTAGCAATCACTGGTAATGTGAACCATCACAGGAGCGTGAATAGTATGGATGGCCTCACAGAAACACTGAAGGGATAAATGTAATGTTCAGTAGTACCAATAGTCCATAAACTTATACTTCTGAGCAGAAGGGTACTTAAGAAAAAACTCTTCTGCTTCTATTTGTGAAGAACCTTTCCTCAGCAATTAAAAACCACCCACTATTTACAGGTTACTAGTGTTCACATAAGCAATTTATAAATTTTAGCTAGTTCATCTGTTTGTTTGTTGTGAATGCTGAGTAACTCCAAAATCAATTTTATTTCTCCAATCTGCATTCAGGTATAATACTGTTACTAATGATTTCCATGTAAGATTCTTCTAGAATATAGGTACATAATCAGCATTTAAAATTCCAGGTCTTTAAAAAGCAAATAAATCTTCTGACTATTTTTAATACATCCGCAGACAGAAAATAACATATCCAGGCTTTAGTTTTCCTTTAGTTTCCTTCTTTATCTTAAAACCAAATCTAGCTAATATAGGTATGCATTGCAAACATCCTTGCCTCACTTTCTATGGTATTTAGACAAAACTGTTCCTTTACTGCTCTATCTTATAAACTCTGCATCAGCTATTGTTTTTATTTGTTGGTGGAAGGTCATCATAGCTAAAATGGGCTTTTTCCATTATTTATAAATTAATGCTAATGTGACATTGGATGTAATTGTATGTTTTGTACATCGTGATTTTGTTCATATTCTTTTTTTGTATGATTTAGGCAAGATTGTGATCTAATAAATGAACTTTGCTGCCAACACTATTCAAATCATGTAACTAGGTAAGCCAGTGTCTTGCAATTTTTACTGTGAACAATCTCACTTTGTTTCTGAAAGTTACAGCCAGGCCAACAACCTAAAATAAGATAATAAAACTTTTAATATTTCTTCTAGGTCTGATTATTTATGTTAGAAATCATTTATGTAATAAACTTTCTTTGATGGGTGCTTTAGTCTCAACCTGGACTGTGAACAGAGATAACAAACTGCCCTTCATTTAAATTTTCATTATGTGAATTACAAGATTTTGAGTTGCTGCTGAATTATTTAAAATGAACTTGAAAAAACTGTCAAGGTTGATTATTTTTTGCCACTGTATGTATGATTTCTCAATAGATTCTGAAATATTTTTGGAAGCAGGATTTTGGTGCTACTCCATATTACTGTGTTTTACAGAAGTTCAAGAAACTTCTTTTTAAATGTGAGTTGTCTTAACTGTTTTGAACATCATTAAGTTTTTAATCTGGCCCAAGTATAGAGAGGGGATGGAGAAGAAAAACTGAGAGATGGTAAATGCATACTTTGTAAAGACACTTCTCCTCTCTGACCTAGAGACCATAAAAACCGACTTTCATTTCAAATTGGTGACAAGATTGCCTGCATGCGGAATACATATCTCAAGGATCTCTTGCCAGACCGTGGTTTCAGAAAGGATCCTAATCACCATGAAGGCAAAAGTGGAGAAACCGCCCTTGCTACAGAGGCTGCTGAGGAGGGCAAACGACTGTGCAACGGGGACATATTTTTCATAACAGAGGTAAGTCCTTGCTGCAAGAACTTGCACAAAAAACCCCAGTGGTAACCGATTCAGTCCCTGTTGAATCCCCAGAACAAAACAATTCATGCTTTATAATTTCAGTTCATAAGATATACTTAGTTCTTCTGCTAAACTATCATGTGAAAGGCAAGAAAGAGACAGACTCGTAATAGAGAATTAAAAAACCCAAATCTCTGGGTATTTTTGTAAAATATACTTCAGTTGGTCTGCTCACGTCCAGTGTAAATAAATTCTGTAAATACTCAAATGTATTGTAACTGAAATGTATAATGTTTTGGATATAGGTAGAAACGTAGTCTTGAGTAAAGAATATAGCTAATGTTACAGCTTGAGTTCTTCTATGGCAGAAAAACTAAGCTGACCAAAAAATCCAGCAACACAAAACCCTGTATTTTTCTGCTGGGTTCAGTGAGTTGAGTTGACTCAGCAGAGGCTCCAGTGAAAGTATCATCAGTGTTTGTGCATGGGGAAGGGCGACCATACAGGGTTGGTAGGAGAGAGCAGGTTCTGAGTTTGTGGCATCAAATTGTTAAATGGCCTCACTAATATTTTATTGTATGCTAGGATAATCCAGTTTTTCTGGGGGTTAAAACTTCCTTTCTCAGCATTTTTCTTACTACACAGAAGGAGTTAGGGTAGGCCTTGTAGAATGAAACTATTTTCCTTGAAGGTAGTCAGTGAAAGATTTTTGGGTTTAGTGTCTTCTGAAACTATTTCACTTGGTTGACAGTGTGGCTATTGTAATTTCAGGGAAAGTTGGCATTTGCACACACGCAGATGTGCAGACATTGATCGAACTGCTGATACAACCTTCCCTACTGCTGACTGTTCTTGCGCTATTTCTTTAGGATGTAGAAGTTGATAAACAGCGCTTTTTGACCATCAGCAGCATGTACGGCTCCACTTTCACTGTGAAGTATAAGGCACTGAAGAATCTGTGTCACATAAAACATGCATGGGCCAGAACTATTCACACATTTCAGGTAAAAAAAAAAAAAGCTATGCGCTGATAAAACTTTCTCATGTCTTTATCTTGCTAATGCACTGTATTTTCCTGTGAAAGAGTAGAAGCTCCCTTGAAACTAAAAATCCTTGAATGCAGGACAGAAAATACTCTTGAAGGTGTCCCCAGCTGTCTCTAACTTCCTTGTTTTTGTAAGCTGTCTTTTTTTTTTTTTTTTAAACTACTTACTGGAGATCTTAATTTAGTAAGGTGTGTTAAACACATTTCAGGGTTCTGAGGAAAAAACCGTTGTCTACGTAGTTGGCAATCCTGGCCGTCAGCACTGGCAGCATGTGTACACAGCTGTGACCAGAGGACGCTGCCGTGTCTATATTATAGCTGAAGAGCTGCACCTCAGGAGAGCAGTCACTAACAAGAAGATACCCAGAAAAACTCGCTTACAGAGGTTTTTGAGAGAGGCAATCGCAGAAGCAAGCAACTGTCCCGAACAAACTTCCTCTCCCCTAACGAAGAGCTGGCAAAGTCAAGGGCTTGAGACTCGGTCTGCTTCTGTAACTCAAGGTGCTCCTGACCCATCTGCACCTCTGACTGACTTCTTTAAACAGAAAGGGTCAGCAGTCCTCAATAAAGAGGAGCAGAGGAGCAAGCTGCAGCAGACTCCATGTAAAAGACAAACTCTTGCAGAGAATTCTAAGGATGCTACGAAAATACCCTTTGTAAGTATCTACCTCCTCACTGAGAAAGTTTAACCCAAACTTCTGTGCTCTTTGACCACTGCAAGTCATCTGGATACTGTTATGATTGTTTTATTATTATTTATTAGTAATTTTCAAGATGACCAGTAATTGGTAAAGCAGTCAAGTTTGGCAGATGTTTTCCCACAGTAATATATGACTAATAGGGAAAAATAAGTTTAATGTCAATAGCAGTAAATTTTTACATCTTGTTAGTCACTGTAGTGATCTGTTGGCCAGCTTAGGCTGTATTAGCTTATTCTTTGTGTACAGAAGTCAGTTTTTAGGAGCTGACCTGCTGTGAAAGATGGATATGGAAGTCAAAGATGCTTAACATGCTTTTTTCATTAAATCACATTTCTTAGTTCTGTAATGGAGAAGGTTGGTGGGTTGTTTTTTTTTTTTTGCAGATGTTACTGTATTAGTTCTGGTTCAAGCTCTGGTAACATTTTTGTTTTGTTTTGACAGGCAACAGTACAAGATTCCCCACTTGGGTCTTCCAGACTTCAGAATCTAACTTTGGAACAATCGACTCCAAGGAAGCTTTTCAAAAGCTTAACAAACCATTAACTGTCCTTGCTGTGAACCTTCCTTAAACCTTTTTTGTTCAAGATTTGGAGGAGAGAAGCTGGGTATGCAGATGATTTTCAAAGGCTTTCCTGTATTTGCCTGTTCTGTGAAGAACAGCTTGTTTTAAGGCAAGCTTTTTATATTTTCAGCAATCTGTTCTTAGCAGGTGATTCCTTGGCGTGTCAGTCATCAAAAATCCTATCATTCTTTTGGTTTGGTGAAGAATGAACTTAGAGGTCTTACGGGTTGCAGACCTTCCCTTAAAAAACACACAGGGAGTTCTAGGTCTAAAGACTGTAGCCATCCATCCTGAGATTCATCCATCTCCTAACGCTACAGAATTGCTGAGAAGCTGTAACTAAGCAAGTGATGTGCCAAAACCACAGTTTGCTTGACTCAGAAAATAATAGTTCATAAAGGGAACTTATTTAGATTTTTCCAACGTGGCAGAATTACAGGCATGAAGCTTTGATGGATTATGGATTTTAATCTTGTTATAAACAGCACAGGAAAGTTGCAATCAGTGACACAGAAACTTTTCTGCACTTTGTACTTGAAAGAGATGTAGAAGTTGCCATTGGTGCTTTAGCTAACAGTTAGGTGCTGCAAAGAAAAGCAAAATTCCAAGTTGGAGTTCAAGTAATCAAATAACGTTCCACTTACTTACTTTCAACCTTTTTTTTTGTGTACTGTAATTTTTGAGATCAAACAGTCATCTTATTAATCGAACAACAGACAAATTGTTCTAAAATTGGGACAGCTGGCTTGCTTTTAACATTTTTTTTTTTTACACATGGCAGGAAAAAGTGTATCACAAATATAAACATGGTATTTTTTTGTTATAACTATGGAAAAAATATTAAGTAGAAAAATGCTATCTCATTTTTAATGTCTTTAAATCACTGTTTATTTCAATTTATACAGTTTTCCATACAAATATTTGCAACAGTTTGAATTTCAAAAAACATAACAGACGATAAATATCATGCTATTAAAGTATTAAATTTGTACAAAAATACTTTACAGTTTAATACTTATTTGTTACAAATAAAAATACATATTTAAGTGACTTATGAAGTTGGTTGGTTTTTTTTATTTCTTTTTTTTAACATGATTCGGCATTGAATGTTGTTCTGACCTCCTCTGGCAGTGCTGAAATAGAAGTCAGAGATACTTGTGTGTGCAAGGCAGGTGAGCTTGTTCATGTATTGGAAACAGCAACAGGGATACAGTTCAACAGTTTAAAGTGACCAGAAACAACTGTAAGGTGATTGCTTAGATATGGAGACTCTACAAATGTACAAATCCAGTATCTTTATATTCACCAATGACAAGAATTACTAATAACAACTTGAATACTGGAATAAACCAAAGCAGCTGCTGGTGAGCATATAAAGCAACTGGCAGTATTTTATTGCTTGGGGGGAGAGGAGAGAATCTGTGTGATGTGTTTGTAAAACCTATTTACAATTTTAAATTCTAAAAACGTGTTGCAGGGGGTAATGTTTATCATAAAGAAGGCTGAAAACAGCTTATTAAATGGGACTTTTGTCCCTTCAAGAAATTGTTGACTGACTTGACTTAAAAAGCTCAGGTGCGACAGTACAAGTTTACAGGTTTGTGGATCATTAAAGAGATTTTGTATCAATCTTCCACTGACATAGTTTAAAAAAAAGCCATTTTCTTTTAAAACCTCTCTGATTTGTCTGAACTTATTTCAGTTTTATTCATCAGTAATCCTCCTTCAGAGGTTTTATCCCACTAAAAAAGTCTCTGTGTAAAAATCCCCACAGGTTGCCAGACACAGCATTAAATATTTCATTGCATAGGGAGTAACGTACGCTGTAACAGGATTTGCCAAGGTGGGGGGAGTAACGTTCACCGCACACTGCAGCTTCCTGCGACCATTTTGTTAAAACTTTGACACCCTGCGTCCTACTTGCCAGCAGAATAAAGGTCCCCAAAATTACAGATCTAGCCATTTAACAAGAAAACCCAGTGCAGCGTACTGCTCTTCCTTGTCCATCAGACAGCTTCCTTCTGTGATAAAATGTTTTTAAAAACCATGTAACCTGGACACTGCTGTTACCAGAGGTTAACTCTGTGCTCTTCTCTCAAACAGCAGCTGTTGCTGAAGGGAGAGGAATGTTTAAATCATGTTTAAAACACCTCCCCAGTCTCTTACTTGGGGGGTGGGGGGGGCCGAGGGGAAGACCCTTATGGTTTTTTTGTACTGTTGCTAATGCTAGACTGTTTAGAATGGAATGACTTGACTAAATGAAGAATTAAAACTTTTTTTCAAAAGTAACCAAGAATTAATATAAGCCTTGAGACAGACAGGCTGACCTCCTGTGCTTTTCAGTGCTATGTAGCATCTGAGCCTCAATCTCAGAGAAATCTTAGAGGGATTTAGCACCATAATTGTCTTTCCTTACCGAACGTCCCACTAAAATGATTTTCTGCTATAATGTATTTGTAGGATCCCGCGTCTCTGCATTAACACTAGCGTGTCCACTCTTCTGAAGGAAGGCGTTGTTCTGATCACTCCACTCCCCACTCGCTGAAGTCTGTTGTTCTGAGCTTCCTTTCTGAGATGCCAGCGGGTTTCTGCTGATCACCAGTTCCAGCTTATTGCCAGATTCGGCAATGAGGGGCACAACTAGACAGCAGTCAAAGTCTCTGGTGCGAACGTGGTTTACCTGAATGGTTAGAAAATCGATTTTTTTACCATTTTTGGAAAAAGAAATGAGATCACAAGGGAAGCAGGTTTATCCTTGAGACTATGGAACCTGATTAAAATGTTCCAGGTAGAGAATCATCTATACAAGAACATTTAACCATGGGCTTCTGGTCTGAAGATGCCGGTTAAGTTTTCTGCTCACCCTTTCACAGAATGTGAAGTGGGTATATTTACAGTGGTGGCAGCTGTCACAATGCCCACTCCATAAATGACATTTAACAGCGCATTGTTTTTCTGTCTTT
Organism: Elanus axillaris; assembly: GCA_026212715.1. Classification (NCBI taxonomy): domain Eukaryota; kingdom Metazoa; phylum Chordata; class Aves; order Accipitriformes; family Accipitridae; genus Elanus; species Elanus axillaris. The sequence continues at coordinate 1,149,437 of JANZLQ010000065.1, forward strand.
CACAGTGTTCACTAAATTAAATACAACAGATCACATATAAATGTCAATTCAGTTCAGGTTTTCTCTGGTTTTAATGAATATATACAGTTTTTTATTGGGCTACGTTGACAGAAATTTAGTTTTTCCCTCATGGTCCAACATGGCACTGTGGGAAGTGTGGCACTCAGTCAGTATTACGTTATTACAACTATGGCAAGCAACAACTTGGATTAAGCAGAGAAACAATTCTCAAGTCTGCATCAAGAACAGCAAAAATTATAAATCTGTCTGGAAATGCCATGGGAAATTCCAGCTTTCCAGCGAGCATCTGCATCTCTCCTTTGGAGTTGTGAAATACCTTTCTGAAAGAATTTGTTTCTTCAGATAGGACCCAGCCTTAGTGCCACTGCATAACAGCCCACGTCACCACGAAGTGTGGCCTTTTCTGACCCAGGCTGTAAGTGATTTACATGGCCTGTAGCACAGAGCAACTACGATCGTTTGTTGCCCTTCCCATCCACCCTAGACACATCCTTTCCCAGCAGAAATACAGAAGAACAGTACTGCTCATCATTTAAATACAGTAAGCAATGTAGATAAGGCTGTTCCAAACAAGCGGTGAAAACACTTCCTGCGGTTTTCTAGGATCCCGTCTGTGTAGATACCCAAACACCCTGCAGTGTGGTTACGAATCTTTCTAGAAAGTAATCGGTGTGTCGCGTCCCGACACGCGAAGCCTGTGTGGTGCCAGAAGCATTACCTGTAGAAGTCTGTCGTATGGTTTTAAACCTCCCAGATCGCCAGGGCCAGCTGGTCGAATGTTTTTAACATACACTCCTTTTTCCAATAAACCATCTGAGACGCTGAACCCAAAGTCTTCTCCATCAGAGTCCTTGTACAAAGTTACCTGTAGAGGTGATGTGACTTGATGAGGAGGGGGGTGGCTAGTTTGTCCACATTTCTACAAGCATTAGACAGGCTTTCTTCCTGGTTTTGGTGGGGTATTGTTTGTTTGTTTGTTTTTTTCTTTTCACATGAGAGATCACTTACCTCTCACTCAAATCAATGGGAAATGTTTAATTTAAATTCATACATCTTGTACAGATCAGCTACTGAGGTATTTTAACTGACTAATTTTAGGCTAATGACTACTTGCAATAATAATATTGAAAAATTATCTGATGTCTAGTGCATATTTTTGCTCTTAGAGGAATGTGTGCTCTATGAAACTTTTAAAAAAATGGTCTGCTATTTTAGAAAAATATTAATCTATATGCTTACCTAGGTAGATAAAGTCAATTAAAGGCATTAATTAAATTTGGGTACAGATATAGCAATATGCTATCCGCTTAAATTAAATGGTACTTATTAAACCATCTAGAACAAATGTTTGAAGAGATTCGTATGCCACTTATCTCAATTGCAGCTTCCTCAGGATGAAGACAGTTCAATTACACGTTTGGCGAATGTAATGCAGTGAAGTAAGAAGGAGCAGTGAAGAATTCAGGTTAACTTGCTGCAAAGTTTGCAGCATTCAACAAAATAATCCTCAGGGCTGTGTTACCTTTCTGACAGGTGTGTATCTGAGAAGGACAAGCTACTAGTGTCATCTGCTCACCATGCTCTTCCGTTAGACTTACTCGTGTGTGTTTGTAGCCTGAGCAGTTCTTGTCCAGTCTTACTCTCCCTGACCCTACACAGATTCTTTGGTAGAATCATGTCTTCTCGCTCTCTTACAAGCAGTGTTACAGTGGAACACTGACCTTAGCCGGCCCATTTTCTGCAATCAAACTTAAGGTCTGAACCCTGATCTGTACGATGGGGTACATAGGCCCCAACTCAACAGGCGTGCAGACACGTCACACCGGGGCGGTGAACAGGCACCCGAACTGTCCTGCTGGAGAAACTGGGAAAGCTCAGCAGCCTGCAGTCAAGAACACGCTTGAAAGTCTTGCTGGGGTAAGTCTTAGGCAAGCTATGTCTTGGCTTGCATTTCAGAGACTGTTTACATCATCACCGTTTTCCAAACCGGTTCTCATTTCCCTGGTTGTCCCAGCTGATGAAGACATTTGCCCGCAGAGGGCAGAGCACCTTTGCCAGTAAGGCCTGTTATGAAAGATACTTAAATCAAGGCATTTCTCCGACAGTGAAGTCAAGTCATGCCTGTGGCATTGCAGCTCTTCTGGAAAACTACCATTGGACAAGCTGTCCATGAGAAACAGCAACTGAACAGGTTATTAGTGTTAAACTAGAGGTCTAATACAAAAACGAAGGAGGAGAGAGAAAGTAACAGGCACACTGCTACCACAAGAGCCACTAAGAAAACTACCAAGTAAGAGCTTGCTGAGATGGGCATGAATACAAAAGCAGCCCCTGATGCTTGGGTTAACCTGCACGTGTCATCACAGGGGTACAAGCCCGCTTTGGTGAACCAGACTGCAAGATCCAGTCACTGGTTTCTATTTTTCTTAAATGACTGTAAGGATTTGCAAAATCCTTGGTGTGGGTTTAACTTTCAGATTCTTAGAAAGCAAATGACTCTTTTGAGGATGACAGAATAGACAGTATAAGCAAACTCAACATCACTTCAGCAGACAATGGAAAAGTGGGTATAGTGTCTGAACAAAAACTGGAAATTGCTAAAATGGAAGGTCACAGCAATCTTAAAAAACAGACAACTGAAGAGAGAGAAAGCTCAAGGACAGGGTATTTTTTACTGCCCAGGACTCTGAAGAGCTAGCAGCTATCACAGAATACTGCCTCATTAATAGCAGTCTGACGACTCCTTTCTAGGAAAGGATTTATTTTATCAGTCATGAAAGGCTAGTTTTACAATCCATAGGAAAAACCCGTGCCTTTGCTGAATGTGAGCACACCATGAAGTGCCTACTGCCATAGTCTTGTTTTATACCTCACATTTATTTGCCACTCAGGAAAACTGAGCACAGCAACTAACTCCATTAATCACGTCACGTCAAGCTGGAAATATGAAGAGCTTAAACTATCACAACACATCCTATTGATTGTTTACATTGGCAATGGATTCATCTTCCAGATACAAGATCCGCACTCTACTACCTTCTACAAACATTCGTTTAGCCCACACTCAGTGAGTCCTTACCTCACTGAATTAAACTATATGAACTACAAACTAAACTCAGTCAAACCTACAGGGACTAGAAACCAAAGCAACTCTCCTGAGAATGACAACACGTGACATCTTAATGACACTCCTCCACTCTTCTGCCTCCTCTCTGGGAAGATCTCAGACCTTTAAGAGGATGATGGGTGCAGGAGATGGGAGGCTCATTCCCAGCTATCAGAACAGCATTATAATGCCCCCCAAAGTTCTGGAAACCGGTTGCTATTACTGCCTCACTGGACTTGAGACTTAAGCTGGCAGGGTGTTTGCTCTGCCTATCTGAAGATACTGTATCCAGTACTTCTTTGGGGTGCAGAGCCACCTTCATATCACCAGGTGATTTCAACAGTCTTGAGCAGTGAAAAGTTGCAAAGACTGAGGGTTATTTATCTTTTTTAGAGCAAAGGAATTAGAAGAGAAGCAATAGCTAATTTGAAGTAACATTCTATATTATGTACATTGAGTCTCATGTATTTGATTCAAAATGAGTGTTAATTTGAAAAAGGACCAATGGGAAGCCCAAACCCTCCTGACAATTTCCTAAAGAAATGTATTTTCTAGAAATTAAACTTTACTTTTTTAATGAACACATTTTGCAGAGATGAGTTATTGGTATTGTCAATTCAAATTACCAGTGGAAACTCCTTGCAAAAGAGCAGTCCCTTTTGCGGATTTATTGTAAAATGAAATAGCAGACAAGAATGCATCTTATTGGTTTGTTTCCCCCACAAGGATGTATCATTAATGTGTTTGTAAAAAACTAATATGCATGGCCCCCAAATTACATCTGTGGAGTCATTATAAAAAGTGCTTACTGTATTGCCATATAATTAGATTCCCTATGCTGAATATATTATTTCAAAGCTGTCAGAAAAAAAATTACAGACCTTGTGTAACTCCACAGGAGTCGGTGACATGATTTCTTTCATTTCTTGCTTAATTTTTCTCAGAACCATGGACTTTCTCCCCACATCCGATGGCAATGTGTTGCTACGAGTAGCTTGACTGTAATGTGGCCGTACAGTACTTCTTTCCTGGAAGCTGGCTTGTCTTCCCAGCTGGTTACGAGGTTGTGGGTTTTCGTGATTCAAACTCATTGTACTTCCTGACATAATTGTGGCCTAGAGCATTAAGGAACAGGTTAATTTTTAACACAGAATGTGGGTTAAGTGGTTAATTCAGAGCAGTAGGAAAACCATCTCTAGTCTTTGTTAAAACACAATCACTCAGGGCACAGCAAAAGGCAAGAGGATAGATGTTCAATCTGCTTGCAAGTCACTATAAAATAAAGGACCACAACAAAACACGACAACAATAACTGAACCCTATGGGCAAAAGTTTTCAGACAGCACTTCAAACTAAAATATTGAGCACTGGAATGGCTATGCTTGTAAGTTAGTCCCCTGGCAGACTGAAGAGTGTGTAGTATCATGGGTTATTTTAAAAGTATTTTACATGTAAATAAAATGACATTTAAGTTGCGGCATAATTGCATTTGTTGGGATTGGAGCTATAGCAATAGGTTTACAATTCAGACAGTGCGTGCCAGGTAAAAAAATGTGAGTCAGCAGAACAGGTAGGCAGCTCTGGAGTCAGCACTGGCAGAGAGTGTGCCCAGATACCACCCCAGGCCGGGGAAAGCTCGGTGCAGGCGAGCTCACTGCCTGGAAAGAAATTCTGCATTACACCCATATAGCGAGAGTAACTGCCTTCGCTTAGCACTAACGCTTCGGGGGTACAAGCCCCTGTCTCACTGCTGGTTTTAGCCTCTTACGTTAGATGCAAGAATACATGGGGGGGTGAAATCTTGAAAGAGGATGACAGAGGCGTCTTGTCCACGGGATGGAACAGATGGACATGAAAAGCACCCGTGCACAGCAAGGAGCCTCCCCCCTTGTGAAAAGCTTTCTGCTTCGGGGAACGGGAGGCAAACACGCTTCGGCGCAGCCACCCTACAGAGGTGCCACTGCTGGGACAGGGTACGCTGAATTTCCTATTTATTCTCCCTGGTGCTGACGGACAAGCGAAAAGGGACATTAAAAGGCCATAACCTGAAGTCTAACTGGGACAGGATGCAGGCAGCCTGTCTGAAAATGAGAAATGAAAATGAAGGGGGAAAAAATAAGGGAAAAACAGGCAAATAAATATTCGCTTCTGACTCTGGCGATCATGTCCGTCACCCTTCTTTCTCCCAGCTCCAGCACTACTTTCACTATAATATACTGTAACCTTAACAGTCTCTCTTGTGCTCAGTAATGACTGATACTACTGCCTGATGGAGCAAAAGCATCCAGAGCACTTGGCAAACAACAGTTTTCTTTGCTCTTTGGCTGAAGACCTTGAAATGAAAAATGATAAGGAGTCCTTGACTACGCAATGGCACTTCATAAAATAGAGGCATCGCCGTTCTCAGCATCCTGACATACTGAATGAGTCTTGCTTTTGTTTTAGAGCTGTGGGTTGTGCAACAAGGCGATGCTATAAATGATACAGCACCTACAGTTCTGAATTTCACTTTTGTGAAAGGCTGAGGAAGATTCAGCGTGTTGAAGTAACTGAATTCTGGTCAGCATGAACGACCTCTTCCCATTTCAGAATTATCCATTTCCATATCCTTTCATTGTGCTCTGGATACTGAAAATTGCAAGAGAAGCCTGCGGTACTGAACCATATCTAACTATGGAATTAAACCAGTACAACATTTTCTCCTACATTTCTTTGGTTTGCAATAACAAATACATGAGAATCACATTTTGCTACCCATACATGCAATACAAAAGCCATAAATCTGAGGAAGTAAATTAATCTGAACCGAAAAACTTTTCACCCAGTTATGCCATTCACATTCCTCCTGGCTGCTAAAGGACTTTACGTAACATAAAAATGAAAATGAGATTCTGCCAGTTTTGCAGCTCCAGGAATTTAAAAGAACATAAAAGAAAATATTTTAGGGCCTTTCATTCCATAGCTTTAAGTGGCAGTATAATCTTAATTGTTCTGATTAGACAACTTAGAGAAAAGGTGATTAGAAAAATAAAGACTCAAAGTTACTCTATCTCTGTTCCCTTCTGCCTCTACCCCCCCTCCACCCCCAATCTAACACAAAGCATGGCTACATTTGCAATTAACTTTGGGATGAAATGTGAAAATTTGTTACATAGGGAAGAAACTGCTGTATAACGGACATTTCTCACATTGGCAGCTTTTTTGCAGAGTGCTACGATTATAGGTAAACATTTTGAAAAGCTGATTTTCTTTTATGTTCATCTTAATCAAATTAAGTTTCAATTTAAAAGACAACCTACAACATGCTAAGAAAAGCTGCGTGAAGCGTCTGTCAGAGAATGGGATGCATTGCTGCAGGAAGGTTATGCCCACTTCAGAAGTTCTGCACAATTTGCTGCCTGTGCAGATGGCATCAATGGTTATGCACAGCAGAAGCTGCAAGTCAAAAGCTCTGGGGTGAACATGTTTATAGAATTTTGGTTGCATTGTACAAAAGAAAACAGCTCTGGTTAGGGGCGGGGAGGCAGCTGCACAAGCAAAGATATAAAGGTAAAGGGTAGGTACCAAGAGAGTCATGTTTCTCAAACACAGACGCCTGTCAGCCTTGTCCTGTGGAGAGGGGTTAAAGCTTTTAAATGAATTGGTGTGATTAGTGCAACTTAAAAGAAAAAAACGGAGAAAATAAAATGAATGTAAACCAAACCAAAATCATTATATTTCTCTATAATTGGAAAGAAAGGTTAAGATTGTTCTACCTCTAGTTCCCTCAGAATTCCTGACTGGCCACAGGTCTCTAAATCCTCCAGAGCCTGAGACCAGAAATTTTCCTCCTGGTCAGCCTCGGTGTTATCATGGGTACCTGCGAAGCTAGATTTACAACGAGAGGTTAAAAAACGTGGACTTTTTTCCCCTCAAAAAATATATTTTACACATGTGCCTTGCCACAGATTGCAAAACTTGAATGACAGAACGTTACGGTAGGTAGGCAGGAGAGTGGGAAGAGTTGCCGATCAGGAGAGGCCGGATGGACATGCAGAGCACATGACAGACAAGTCTTCTCATAGCCTGGCAGTCGCTAGCGAGTTATTCAGTAAGGATTCCAAGAACAATTCAATACACATTTTTACTGGATTGAAGCTGGGATGTCCCTATGAAAATGAATGATCAACCAGTAGCCGTATGCAGAGCTGCTCTGTGCAACAGGTATGTGCAATAAAACCTTTCAGCCTCACAGGGAATAGGAAAAGAGCCCTCATTTTTGCAAACAGCATTTTGCAGAAGAGGGTTGGTGGTGCTTTTTACCCGATTCCTTCAGTCTAAGCTGCGTTATCAGTATCAGTTTAAGCCCACCTGACTGCCGTTCATATCAACTGCTCCAGTCATTTCGTACACAAACACAAGAGAAACTTCCAGGGATGAAACCGTCTTGCATGGAGACTTGGGTCTCCGGTGTTTCATAAATGCACCGAAGCCTTACTCCTAGCACTCTGGAGCAAGGTGTTGATGACAGTGATGCTGAGGGAAGTTGCCCAGCAAGAGAGGTCTGATAAAAAACGCCAACTCTGGACTGCAGCAACACAGCCCGGAGCAACACCATTCCGGTGTGTGTGTGCCTGGGGAGGAAGCCGGAGTTTTCTGCTGTCTTAGCGAGGGAAATCAGCTCAAGGAAGGTTCACACAAGCATCAGAGCTGCTGGGGGCTGATAATGTGAAAGACACAGGGGAAGGATGAGGAAGGAAAGGATGAGAATTTGCCCTTCTGGTGGCAGCAAGCTGTAACTTTGGAGCAGCTGCCCAGGGACTGCAGCTAGTGGTGCTTAACAGCACATAAACAGCAAACACTATCATGGAAGCATCTGAGGCCTTGCTTGACAAACAATGTATTACTGAGAATAGCGTGAATGTAACACTGTTAACAATAGCTTTTAAATAGGAGAATTGCCCAGCACAATGGACAACAGCTTGAATGCTTCACACACATGATACTCTGCCTCAGAGATGCTTTCTTACAGTCACGATCAGTCAAGCAGACAATGGTCAGCCATTTCAATCTCCTACTGCCATGATTCTCCATCTAGCATCAGTGTCTCTTCTAAGATATTGCAATAGATACAGCAAGGGTGAGAATACCTACTCAGATCACAGATGCAATTCCTCCCAGGCAAGATAAGAAAGTATTTAAAACATGATTTTAGAAAGATCCTTGACTTCTTTTCAATAAACCTAAATAGTTGTTTTAATAGCCAACATTGAACATAGACTAATTCATCCATTAAAATACCTTTCTTTATATTGCATACTAATATTATAATATAAAATGGAACTTGAGTTAATGAACAGGATTATTTGAGGCAATCATCTGTGATGGAAAGGATCGCATTTCCAGGAGTGGGGACCTATTTCTCCTCTGACTTCTGTCAAATCTGAAATCATGATGCCTATATGTCTGGACCTTTTTTGAGCTGAAGCAATTCCTTTTTCTACCCTCACCTCCTCTTTTGCCTTTTCTCCGAGTCTCGTCCCCTGGTGTGTGAAACGCTCCACTTCTGCATCTCCATTACAGCCACGTGAATAAACTGGTTTGTAGCTGAGCACCAGAAAAAAAGACGTACCAAAATAATTTCTCATCTAGATGGCTTTTTTTTCTGAAACCTGACAGATTGATTTTATGTCATGTGAAATACTGTTTGACCTATAACGAATATATGCGGTTTTCTGATGATTATTCAAAGAGCCATCAGAAAGTTAAATGCGTACAAATGCTGAAGGAGAGGTGGTGGGACAGATATGAAAACACAGGTACCTATTACTTGGTTCTTATTGCCATACGACAGACAAAATCTTTTTTTTTTTTTAATTCAGGAGGCGATAGGATGTTCTAGGATCTGGCAGACTCATGCCTGTACATGTTGTTTTAACATGCAAAAATTTTTCCCTGGAGCAGGAACTATAACAGACTTGTCACACCTGCCAGTGATAGGCAGACACCAAGCTACAGAGCGATTTAACCTCTGGTTTCATTCGCTTGCCAACTGAAATTTCATTGTCACTCAATGCATGTTAATGATGTATTTTCTGCGTTTACCCTGTTTTTCTCATTGCAACTGCTTTTCCTTTCTCCCCTCTTCCCCCCACCCCTGCCTCCCACCACCACCTCAGCCCAGCTGGATCTCACTCCTGTGCACTCATCCTTCTCCTACCTGGAAGTGTTCCACTCTTCCAGCTGTCCCCCACCTTTCCTTTGCCCACCAGAGGCACCCTTCCACATCTTGCCCTCTTTCTTCATGCTCCTGATGTCTCCCCCTGCTCTTTCTACTGAAGTTTGCTTTAACTGGTTTTCTCGATTCTCTCCCAATGTCTCAGTCTCCTTCTGTTGCCACATATTCTTGGAAGCTGTGCTACACAAAATAAAGGTAAGAAAAAAATTACTTTTTAGTGTTAGAGAAGAAGGGAAGTTGCTTAGCTAGAGGCAGAGAAGAGGTGGTTTTCTGGGGATCCCTCTAACAGACTAGAAGAACAGACATGCCCTTCTCAAATACCCTAGCACTTGGTATAGGAACACCATCAGGTGTGGCATAATCCATTTTACAGATACAAGGTTAAAATAGTCATTATTGTAATACATGCCACGTATCTCAGGTGTAAGTCACAATGACACGTAGAACAAGACACTTTAATGTGCATACTTTCTGTTGAATGGTGCTTTAAAAATGTAGAAATGAATGAATGAAAATGCTTTTCATTGAGAAGATTCTGTATTTTACAATCCAGCTTCCTGGTTCACTGCTCATCAACTTTTTCAGCTTATTACTTATGTAACTGTGTCCTGGTTTCGGCTGGTAGGAAGTTAGTTTTCTTCCTAGTAGCTGGTATAGTGCTGTGTTTTGGATTTAGGATGA
>JANZLQ010000065.1:1167137-1235079 GCA_026212715.1 Elanus axillaris
CCCGAGCCCCTTCCACTCGACGGCCAGGCCTCACATTCCTCCTCAAATCCCCCTTTCTGGGGGATTTCTGTGACCCAGGGCTGCCCACCCTTGAGTAGCCTTCACCGGGGGGAGCGGAGGGGCCTGGTCCCAGCCTCCAGTCCGGCTCCGCTTGCTGGGGCTGTGCAACCCCAGGATGTTCAGGAAAACACAATAAAAAATAGGGCAGTGCTGAGCCACAGCGTCTTTGATTCATGCTCAGTAACCACATGAGAGGATCCCATGCTTATAAAACTAAACTGCTTCAGCATTAAGAGAAATATTTATGAAGATGCTGCCAGCACAGCTGACCTGCTAGTCTTCTGCAAACAAACTGATTTCCTGACGTCTCCTCCCTCCCGCGACCTTCCTTTTTCAGCCAGGCTGTTACATCTTTCTTTTGTCAGCGTTTGTTTTGTTGTGTCCTTTCAGGGAGCAGAAAGGACGAGTCCCTCACCCGCCGCACCCCGGCAGCCCCCCCGGCACGCAGCCATCTCCGTCCTCCTTTGCTGTATTTGACTCCTGAGTTTGGCCACTTTCTAGCTGCTCCCATCACCTGCCCACAGTTCTGAGGACACCAAAGTCTACCTCCTTGGAAGTTGTGCCTTGGTTTTCTGGCCCGTCGGAGCCTGTGTGGGGCCTGTCCTGCTAGGCCGTGCCGTGGTGGGCCGGCTTCGCCACCCCTTCCCTGTCACGCTCTTCCCTCCTCCGCAGGCTTTTTTCAACATCGTTATGGTCAGCTTTGCTTTGATTGACCCCAGTGGCTTTCAGGGTGCCTCAGAGAAGATGCCTGGTGTGCTCCGATTCTCATCCGGGACGACAATTAGGTTATACCCTTGGCAATGCCCAGGTACGCCAAATCGTACGAAATGTTCCTTAACTTTCCAGCTCACAGCGCTTGTCTGAAAGCCCTGCAGGGAGCTCCCCTGTCAGAAATGGAGGAAATAGTCCCTGGTAACCAGGGAGCACTTTTCCAGCCTTTTCCCATGGCTGGTTTGGGATTTCACGACGCAGCGGACTTTCCCATAGCGATTGGTCACTGTCTGCCGTGAAAACTTCTCACCGTGCTGTGCGAGCTGCCGGGCGAAAAGGCTCACCTTGAGGTTCATCTCGAGCATCGTTCTGCCTTTGGCCACAAGTTCTCAGCGTTTCTCCCCCAGCCGTCACTGCTGTGGCCTTTTCTTCTTGGCCCATAAGGTAGGTCCCTGCCCCTTCCTTGCCCACCCAGCTACTCCCTTGCACTCGCGCTCCTGCCTTGTCCTTCAGAGAAAAGGCAAGTCCAGGTTTTGGAAACCATCACGTGTGGCTTCAGGCACCTGAGCTTTAGAGCGTAGAGACTTTCATCGACGCCTGCCCTGGGTTATCCTGTGGTTTTTAATACAAGCTCTGGGCCGTTTCAAGAAAACAGAAATGTTAGGGCCCTGGCCATCATGTTTTTCTCCCAGCCTTCGCTGAAATATTTAGGCCTATCCATGAGGATGCCGAAGGAGCAGTGCTCATTACAGATGGGTGCATTATGTGTGTATGCATATATGTGCGGTTTTTATGCGTGTATGGGGAGTCCTTGTCTTACACAAAGTGTCAGCAATGGGGTACAGTGAAATGAACGCACACTGCTTGACTTTTTTGGAAGTGCCCAGAGTCCTACGGTTTTGTTTGGCGCTGCAGTTGCTCAGAGTTGGGGAATTTTTTTGTTGTCTTTTTGACAGTTTATACCCTTTGGCAGGGAGAGGTTTTAGTGGTTTGGACCTGAGGGGCACGAAGACGACATTTTGGACTGGAGACTGGTAAGGCATTTGACAATAATTGTTCTAAACCATAGTAATAATATTAATAGGAAATGGCTAATAGTGTTCATCTCAAAGCAGCATGAGGATGAAGCAAGCCTTAGGAAATAAATGGGTAATAGCAGTGGTGTGTGTTGGTGGATGAGGGCTGTCTCCCTCAATTTTGTAGTGAGAGAATGCAAACAGTACTCAATGTCTTAGGAAGTGAAACATTTTAAAACATTTTTTAAGAATGAATGCTGCAAGTATCTGACTTGTGATGGACATGTGTATGGTCTGGAGAGATCTGCTAGGACCCAAAGCATTTCAAGGGCGAGTTCCCTAATTAGATGTGTGCAGCAATGCCTGGTAAAGGGGTCTGATCTCCAAGCAGTGTTTTCAGTTACAGCAAAACAAAGGATCAATCATAAAGAGCCACTAAAGGGAAGATGCATAATATTTGCGTTATGCAGCCTTCAGGATACTGTGATGACAGCTCTGGAGCTTGCCCTGCAAAGCATCACCCTGCACGTTGCAGGCAACGCTCGCTTCCCTGACCCCACCAGCAAAGCTCTGAGTGCTGCTGCTGGGCCAAGTTTCACCCCTTACCCTTAGTCTTAGAACGCTGCTAATGGCAGTAACACATAGACCAAAAGTACAGGCATTTTTTTTCTGCAAAATAAAATTACAGCCCTTTCGCGGGAGGCCCCAGAAGCCCAGAAAACTCGGTTTCCACAGCATTGTGTGGGCTTCTGCACGATGGAAGCCACACATATCTTTTGCTGACTTGTGCCCCAAGAGATTATGGTTTGGAATGTAAAATCGTTGACAGTAATATACATTGAACAATCATTTTTTATTAGGAGGTTGAATGGTAGCGGTTAACAAATTAATCAGGGAACAGGGATACAAACATATGCCTTTATAGCTTATGGCATGGGTAGAACCCTTATTTTCTCCCCTTAGTTAGCCTGTATGTTTTAAAAGGAATAAGTTATATGCTCATCATTTTTCTTGTTGTCCAAGATCCCAGCAACAAAACAGTAGGGAACTCCCATTACACATTTCGGCTCGAAAAGTATTCCTTTCTGCTCTCTGTAAAATGTGCAGGTCTAGTGATCCAAGTTAAACATTACTGGAATTTCACCATAAGTCAAAAACAATATTAATTTTGAGCCCACATATTTTTCTTCTGGTAGGGTATAAAAGTTTAAAATAAGTACACGCTCCAGACGATCTGTAAATGGTAGAGAGCAATGGATGAAATGAGGAAAGGAAAACAAAACAACACGCACGTTTAACAACAGAGCAGCAGCAATGTTGGGTGGTATGAACTTTTTTGGTATGATAGCAGGAATGAGAGTTTCCCCCCACTCTGTGGTCTGGTTCAAAGGGAAGCGAAGGCTGGCATCATGCCGCTGAGCCGGGGCGGAAGATTTCTGTCCCATACAAATCCGTAATCAGGGTTACTCCTTGGTGGGAAGCGCAGGGACTGTTGCAGAATATTATAGCGTGGCATTTCTGAGCTCCCGCATCCCTCGCTGCCTCCCAGCGCGGGAGACACCACATTGCTGTTTGTCTGAAGTCTAAGGACTGCCACAGCCATCTTTTTCAAATTAAAATGGCAATGTAAAGTTTTGTAAATGTTAGTTCTCCTAATTGACAGTGGCTTGTATAATTAAAATAAAATCACTAATACTTTCTCTTGTTTTCTGTTTTATCACTGAAGTTCATTTTTCAGTAACTCAGACAAGGTCTTCATTTTTATGAAGACCCATGCTGACCTCTAAATATCTGATTTTTTTCAGTGAGTGTGTATGCCCATCTGGTTTGAATTTAGCATTCTTATGAGTCATTTCACTTTGATAGGAACACTATGCTATAGAAAACTTCTTTTAATATTTTAACATTTTAAATCAAACACTGCATAGTGCATTACCTAAGACCCGCTACAATTATGGAAACTGGTGGGTTACTTTCCTTCATCGGACATTGTGTTTGCTCTCTTTGTGAAATAAATGTTGCTCGTAGTAGAAAGGTCTACAACGCACATGTGTTCAAGTGTTTTACCATCTTTTGCTGCCACATCCTTTCCCAGACATAATAACAGCCTTTTTGGACACAGCCTCAGTAGAGGAAGGATGAGTGGTTCTGTAGGAAGTAAGGATGTTCAGCACTTCCTTACATCTGACATTTAACCCAGGCAAAAGTGCTATATTTATTTTTCTATCAACACTGATTTTATTACTTATTATGTTCTTACTACATGCATTTCCTGATGTTAAAGATATATCCAACTTTTTTCGGGCTCTTTCTTTTTTGTGCAGGGAAGCTTTTAAATAGATATTTTAAGAAACTTGAAGTGATTTGCAAAAAGAAAGGGAAGGAAAAAGTTATAAGTAAGCCATTAAAAGTACTGTGTTGTAGAGACTGTTCTATTTCAAAACAAAATCTGAGTTTGTCGGTATGTTTTGCTGAGTTAAAACCAAATCATCACATAATATAGAATGGGTCAATTCCAACTGGAAAACAAATGGAGTATTTTAAAGTATTATTTGTTTGCATTAGGTGGAAATACGTCTTAAGAAAACACAAAATAAAATTTAAAAATGATGCTTTCTCTGAGACCCCCAACAAAAAGAGAATCACTTTCTAAGTAAGCATGAGTGAATTGCTTTAAACCAGATGAAAATGACAGTATGTGATATGGGTAAATGTAAGAAGTTCTTTTTTCCGTAAACACAAACTGGTTAAGCACTCACTTCTTTTAAGCAAGTGCTTAGCGATTTTAGAAATTACATGTCTTCCCATGTACATACAAATTAGACAGACAGTTAAGTCCTTTCCCAGTTTGTGGCCCTATAATTTCCTTCTTCAAAGGGTCCAATTCTCCTCTCACTTCTATCAGGGTAAGTTGGGATTCAAGTAAGAAAAGAGGGAACCTAATCTTGAGCAGAAAAGGCATAGCCACACCACGAAGATGAAGCTTCATGAGGATTCAGAACGATCTTTTTTTTAACACCCGTATGCGAGGGTATATTTTATGTTGAGCAGGGCAGCAGAGGAGCTGATATGCTTTAAGCAAGACTTACTGCAACAAAGCAAGATTTTCAGTGCCGTGTGGATCAGTTGTGTCTGTTTTATTTTGGTTGCATTTTAGGTAGGATTAAAAAAAGGACAGGCCCGTTAACAAAGGTTGAAATATAATCCCTTTGTTTTTACCATTCATATCCAGCCTGGAACACGAAGAATACTTTTGTAGTTCACATTAGTCACATTCTCTTGAAGGAATAACTAAAGAAGAAAGGACTTATTTTTAAGTACAGTTCAGAGGTGTAGTGTGGTCGGACTGATGTCAGAATAGCACACTTTTTAAAAATACTTAACCTTCATCAGCCAGGCAGATAAATACTAAAGACCCTTTCTCATCCATTGAGGATGTTATGCTTTTCTTATCTTTTATTAGAGCAGATAATGGAAAACTTCAGCCTTGTTAAGAACTCTAAAGATATCATATTATTGAATGATAATTTTTCCAATTTTCAGTAATAATTTTTCACAGATTGCTGAACTTAGTTTACTCCATTTGCAAAGACAAAAAGCAAAATACTTTCACTCATTTGCTCAATATCTGTATACTGTGGTGACTGCTCATTTTCGCGGGAAGAGTTCTAACATAAAATAGACAGAAGAAACATCCATCACATAGTTGTATGCATGTATGCTCTCTGCCGTTTTACTTGTGAGGACTAGGAAGACATAGCAGAGAGGCTGCCCTTGTGAGTGTGCAAATTATGAGGGCAGAACAAAGCACATTTTGAAGGTCTGACTTTTATTTTTTGTAACAGCCTCACTCATGTAGTCTGTTCTTTTTGGACATACCGAGTATGCAACTGAACCTAAATATCATCCACAACTAGCAAAACACAAAAGACGTCCACACAGAAAATCTCTCTATTGTTGACTTTTTATTTAATTTCCAGTGTGTAAAGGCAGAAAACTTGCAGTTACGGCACGGATCTGAAACGCTGAAGAGTGGACTCGGTTCCTGATTCTGCTACAAATATCCTCCCTGCCAGGGCAGACGCTCTGGGATACAGGTACAGCCTTGCGGCAGGTCCAGGTCTGACACCGAACCCCTTTTGCACTGACATTATATGGATTCAATGCCACGCTCAGGTGCTTTACTTTAGTAAAAGTGGCACGGCCAGCTTGTGCCAGGCAGAGGGGCTGCAGTCCTCACCCGCCTCAGCGGGGCCGGGGATGCTGCCCGGCTGGGCACCGGTTACACCGTTAAATCTGATTGAAATGGGGCAAAAGTTGTTTGTGAGGAGCCTGAGGAAAGATGGAGAGTGTGGTTGCGTAAACCTAGTTTCCTAAGGAAACTGGGTTAAGAAAGGAGGATATTGTGAGAATAAAAACATTTCTGATGGAGAGGTGCTCAGGTGTTACAGGGAAGGAGACAATGCCAATTCCTAGACAGCTGAATTAATTTTGGCATCTTGCCTTCCTCTTTGAAGTCATGTACTACAAATGGTTACTTATGGACTTAACATTCAGAGTAAGTGGCTCTGCTAATACAGACTGTGTTTGAAGTATCAGCAATGAATGAGGGGGAAGAGGTTCAGGTTTTGTCTGCTGAGATGCTAAATGTGTGTGGCAAAACACAAGAATTCCTACTTATTTTTCCATGAGAAGAGTATGTTTAGAGTACAGCACTAATCCCTTTCTCCATAAAGTGCATCAACTGAAAGCAATCAAATATACTTCTTATATTTTTAATGGTAGTGTATTTCCTTTCCTTGAATTTCAAAGAATTGTGCGTGTGTAATAGTGGGAACAGCTTTGCAGTCCAAACCAGAAGCAGGTCTGAGCCTCAGCTGTCCACAACAGGTTGCCCTTCCTGAACAGAAAGGTAAGCAGCAGTAAATCCTTGAAGTTCAGGCTCATGAGGAGCCCGAGCACTTCCCACAGGCCTCAGAAAGAATTTGGGAAGCTGTTCCACGGCTGAGAGCCTTGAATCTGCCACTCCTCCACTGCCCGATGCTGCAGGGGATGAAACTCTGGAAGAAATTCTGTTTTCCATCTCCAAACCCCGGGCAGGGGCAGCTCGGCTCCTGCTCCGAGACGCCTGGGCACGCGGGCATCTACCTGGGACTGAAGGTCTATGGGGACCCGCGGAGGAGGTATTTCTCCTCGTCATATTGTGCCGAACAAAGCAGGTCACTCACTAGCCCAGCAGTGGCTTTTTTTAATGCCCAACAGCAGCAGGCTGGGGAGAGCGATGTGCTGCCCTGTGCTGGCTCTCCGGTGGTTACCCCATGCAGAGCTTAATCCCCGGATCAGTTTTCCATGGGCTCTGCCCTGGCTGGGGCAACCCCTCTTGCGTAACAAAAGTAGAAATTACTTGGCCGGGAAGAAGGAGCTGGTACATCTTCGTGCTCCTCAGGATGGAGGAATCCAGCCATCACCTCCAGCATCTTTTTATACATCTTTACCTAATGGCTTCTCCATCTACGGGGTGGGGCAGGAGCCTGGGTCGCTGCAGGCAGACAGGGAGAGCGAATTTGGGTCTCCCACACGCTGGATGAGCACTCCTGCCACTGCATGACTGCATAAAGAGACATAGCTGCCCCTGCCAGCTGGCTATTAAGGGCATAAAGAAGCAGGCTCGCTCTGCTTTTGAAGGAGAGAGATTAGTCTCCGAGCTCGGAGGAGAGGGAGCCGTGGCATCCACCTCTTAAACCCTCCTTCTCCTCAGCGTGGGATTTTCTGGAGCATCTCCAATGACCGCTAACTCCCCCCGCCATGCGCTGGAGCTCAGCACCCACGGACAAGGTCTGGACTCCCATATCCGTAACAGGCATCTAAAATTAGGTGGTGCAAGCCCTGGCAGGCGGTGATTTGGCCCTGCAGTGTCTGTGTTTGTTTAAAGAGTTATAGGCTGAGCCAGATCAGTGCCTATTGCATTAGTCATAACAAGCTTTCAAGATTATAAATAGGGAAAGTGCTGAGTAACTTGTGATTCAGCCTTATTATGATTTCTAAGTACATATTACTAATACACTCCCTGCTATTACACTACTTCCCCTCCCTCGATTTGACACCTACACCCGTTTCCCACACAAAGCCAGAGCTGAGAAAGCTCCGCTTATTTTTCGGTAGCTGGTAAAAAAATGTGAAGTTGGCTCATCTTCCACTCAGCATTTCTATCGCCCTCAAAAACTCCCTTGTTTTAAACTGTTTACTCTGTGCTGAGATGTTTTCTTTAGAAAATAGTAGTGACAGAAACCAGCCCGTTTAAGGCAAAGCTGCAGGTTCTGCATCCGCCGTATGTGGCAATCAGTATTTTTTGCCTTTGTATTTACCATGAGTTATCCACAGGATTTTTAAGGAAGAGTGAAAATTGAGCCATCAGGTGGTTTCTGTGGTAGACGCTTGAATGTTTTATATATAAAAAAAAAAGACAACTTTGTTTCTTTTGGCATTATCTTAGATGAAGTTAATGGTGGGTGGAGGCTTCCCAGGAAGGAAATGTGTAGGGGTAAAAAAATGAAATTGTGGTGGGCCGCCACCCTGTAGGGCCTTGGTGGAAACCCTGAATAATTATCTGAATGTTTGGGGTTAGGGAAGTTTGGGGGGGTTGCAGAGAAGCAGAGTGTTGCAGAAAAGCCCATTTGTGCACCCTTCCCTTGGCGAGAAGAACACTGTCCCTTTTTCCCCCAAAGAGGTAAGACCTGTGCTCTCTGGAATTCGATTTGACCAACTTTTCTTACATTGAGACATCTGCTGTGCCAAGAAGGGTCTCTTTTGAAGAAAGAAAGGTTATTTCTGCGGTAAGGCCCCGTGGGACTGAAGTGCTGGGGGATGCTGGGAGCAGCGATGCCAGGCTCCGAGGGGTTCCCAGCACCAAGAGCCATGCTCCTTCTCCCCAAATGGGGCCGTGGCAGCTCCCAAAATCGGAGGCAGAGCCCTGTGGCTCCTCAGCAGTCGGCCGGAGGAGAGCAGCACCCGCAAGCCCCTGCTCACCTTCACCCGCTTCCTCTGCAGGGACTGCCAAGGGAACCTGAAGTGACCAGGCTCCTAATTTAGGCATCTCGATTAATCACCTCAAGTCAGAAGGGATGAGTCTGGAACCCAAAGTGCAGATTACATCTGTGACAGCAAGCTAAGAAGTCCTTCTCCCTCCTCCAAAGCTCCACTGAACACCCAAGATCCCAATTTTTTTCTGGCATGGTCCCAGTCTGGGAATGCCAGCATGTGGCCGGAGATGCTGCCAGTTCAGCATCGTGTTGAAAAGTCAGGGCAGCGGTGTAGGAGAAGCCCTGGGGACACTGAGATGGACCCACAGTGGTCACACGAGGCAGGGAACGGAGGAAGGTCCCCAGGCCAGAGCTGCCACAAGGAACCTGCGGACCGTGGACTTGGGAAATGCCACACCTGCAAAAGTGAGATTCAGCAGATGAAAGTCATTTTTAGGCGTAAGCACTGTAATAATTGTGGGATTCTCTGGAAACGTTGGTGCTGTTTGTTCCCCAAGCTTGGTGGCTGGCCCAGGAAGGAGGGAGATGTGTGCGCCAGATCCTCCTGGGATCAAGGGCCTTGAAACTTCAGCTTCTGTAGCCAGGTGAGTACTTTGGCCACCGGGTTCAGGCTATTCTAGAGCAAAGCACCCTGCTGAAGCTGCACAGAGATATGCAAACCTCGGGGATATGGAAGAAGATCCTTCTAAAGAAAGGCTGTTTCTCTAATCTTACGGTGAAGGGTCTTGACTGGAAGCGGGGGGACCTGTTGGTCTGGTCCCTGCTTTCAGACCCCTTTACAAATTTGCTTCAAGCTGTAGATAAAGACAAAACCAGCACGGGAAGCAGGGCCTGGGACGCACCCTCTTTCTTCCACCATTCCCACTGCACCACATGCACTCGGCCGAGCCCGGCACTGGCCTGAGGACACCAAGCAAAAAAGGTCCTTTGGGGAAGGAGGCACAGGGACGCCCGTTCTTCTCCTTCAGAGACAGGCTCGGTGAGGAGATCCCTGCAGAGTGTGCTCGGCACCACCTCGGATGCTTTAGGAAGACTCTCCCTGGGAGCTAGGAGTAGGTCCTCTTCTCCATGGCAGAGTGGTGAGGGGTGCCGAGATCCTGGCCGGGGATGAAATCTGGGCTACCCCCGAGGGGTACGTCCCAACTTTGAACGGAGATGAATTTCACGCCTTCATCCATGGTTTGTAACCACAGGTGGAAAGTACCATCGGCTCCTCTGCATACGGTCAGTGTTGTACCTCTCAAGAAGAATACAATCAGCTGGAAGAGGCTTTCCCAACATCTGTTAAATGCAGCCAGAAGAAGACACGAACAAAAAGAAAAGTTACAGAAGAGTTAGGGGCATTTGGAGTAAATCCATGCAGCCCTTGAAGGCTTCAGCGGTATTGCTCTGGCAGGCACTGCCGGTGAGAGGGGGTGGGATTGCGTGGCGCAGGCTGGGGGAAGCGAGGGGTGGACCCTGCGTGCCAGCAGGTGCATCTCCTGCACGGTATCAGTTGCTTCTGCCATTCAGGTGGACTGCAGTGGCCACTATTTCCTGTGATAAATGAGAGCTTTCCATTTCATAATTTTCGTTTCACTTTCTTTAAACTTTTGGATATTTTCCAGGGCTTCCTGGTAGCTGCCATGATAACGCTGTTTCAAACAGAGACTCGCGTGAGTCACTGTGCTGCCAAATTAAGAATTTAGAAATGAATTTAGAATTTAGATTTAAGAATCTAGAAATGCCCGGGCTCTTCTTTCTGCTCTTTCTCCCAGTCCCTTGGGCATTACACAAGCTTCCTCTAGATCTTATCCTGAGGTCCTCACCACACCACCTGACCTCCTCTTTGTGGTGAAATCTAGTTATTACAAAACATTGTGACCTCCGGGAGGTTAAGCAGGCAAGCTTACGTTAAATCCAGAGACATTTGGGTAAGCACTTTCTGACAAAAACAGTTCTACGTATTTGCAGTTCAAGGTCTGGTTGGAAGCGCCGTTCACAGAAAACAGAAAGGCAAGAAATTCATATTTAGGAGTGGAAGGTTCACAGTCAGGTTAAGGATACGGAAGGGAAAATAATGTTAATGGTCTTAAGCATTTTTGTCTAAAGAATGTTCTCTCCAATAATGGGTTAGTTGTGTGACTGGGGGGTAGAATTCGACTGTTTAAAGTTTGTGTCTCTAATCCTGGATGAGGCTATTTTCTGCATTGTGGGAGTGATCAGAGAGGATCTCTGGAAGTATCTGTGGTAAGAAGGTAAGCCGTCATGCACGTGCTCTTCCAAGATTGTGGCCAGAGCCATGGGAGGTGCAGGGTGCCGCAGGTCTTCAGGAAAGCTGTGTCTGCAGCCTGCTTCCTTCCTTCTTCGCTTTTTTGGAGGACATACCACAAGGCTCATGCTGTACACCCAGCTTCAGCTGGAAGCATCGTTTCTATAGATGCAATTTGTACGAGGTTTTGGCACCCTTATCTGCAAAATAATCAAAATTATAAACAACTTACAGACTGGGTACTCAGCTGGGCATCCAGAGCTCATCCTGAAGATAAGCTATATCCATCAAAGGGATTTGAGGCTCAGCTCTGCTAATTGTGTTGCTCTTTATCTTACTGCTTTATTTCCTCTGGTTTTTCTTCTGTATGGTAGAAATCATTAGGGCGGTTTTTGGACTGGTGCAGGAGTCGGAGATCTACTTTTTTTCCCACTCCAGTGTTACACCTCTAATGTAATAGGAACTGCAGTCTTGTTTGAATTACCATTGTGTTGCATTTGGATGCTGTTGTGTCTGGTGGTCAAAGCACTGGGAAAAGTAGCTCATAATCTGTGAAACACATGAACTACATTCCTGCAACATTTAGAAATACTTGGCAGGGAGAGAGTGTTGACTGAAAGGGAGCAAGGCACCGTTACCTTCCTCTGTAGTTTGCTTTGTGTTATGGTGGCTAAGAATGCTGTTGCGTAACAATTTTTAATTGTATTTCTTTTAGGTGAAGAGGCCAGTTGCTTTAGCATAATGAATTTTTTTGTGCAGAAAGAACATGCACATCACTACTCATTTCCCAGTACCTAACTGGCAGTTTGAATGGAGACAACCTCCTGAAACTCACTGCAGGTAAAGTTGACTGATCCTTTACTAGAAAGGCCTTGACTGGGCTCTCGGATTTAATGACCTGATACAGTGTTTATCTCTGGGTGATCAATTTCTTGAATTGAAATGTGCGGCAATATAATAACCAGTACTACAGCTATAAACATCTCTTTTCCTTGCTGAGGACAGAAAACGAACCTTACGTTCTATACTAAGCCCCACTAAGACAGCTTTAAATATGAAAAGGAATAACAAATTGTAAGTAGGAAAATGGCAGAACTTAATAGAGAACAGAACACTAGTGAATACTCTGTCACCATGTCAGACTCTTAACTACCCAAGTCTTGGTGAGTTTATTTAGCCATAAGAGCTTCCTTCATATGGAGGGTGTCAAAGGAAACCTTGACCCCTCAGACATCTCCATGCACACTCCTACCAAGCCCCATAGGACGTGACGGGATACCTCCTCATGTCATGCCATAAAAACAAGCCTGACGGGCTGCAATACAGCGTTCTCGTTGTTTTGGGCACTTTGATCAGAAAAGCCACCGAAAGCGACCGTTACGACATGGTGCCCAGGGAAGCCCCATGCCAAATACTTCGTGACATTGTGCTAGAGCATGTCAGGTGTGAGCAGTCTGCAGCAGCTCCCCCAGGACCCAGGCTTTCCCCACTGTGGTACCCAAGGCTGCAGTAGCTGTGGGTAGCTCCTGATAATTTCTAACCTAAGGAATTTCTAACCTGTCTTCTGGCTGAAGAAGTCATGGGTCTCAGGGGTGGGATGGACTCAGGAAACTGCATGTTCATTCTTCCATCAAAGCTCTGCACTCATTTCCAGCCCGCTACTTATAGGTGATACCAATGTGTCATAGGTAATAGCTATAATAGCATATAAATATTAATTTATGATAGGTATATGATAGATATGCTATCTGTGTCCTTGCAAAAGCCAGAAGCAGCAAGGCTTAACACCTTGCTTATTCCTAAAGGACACTCACATCAAAATGGCTTTTTCATGTTACCACTTTCTTTTAAATGGTTAAATTTGATCCTCAATCGCACAACACTTTGCCTGTGCTCCAGCTGGCAGGTACCTATCAGCGGTCCTCCGAGAATTGGCTGGCAATGCAGACCCTGTCTACCTCTGGACAACGTCCCTTGTGACCATGGACCGTACCGTTGTCTGACAGATTTTATTACCCAGGGTGAGACAGAGGCTTGATCTGAAGGATGAGATGGTGTCAGTTCAGGTGACGAGGTATCTCTGTGCCAAAATGGTAGTGGGAGGGAGAGGGAAGGGACAGGGCTACAGATCTCTTGCCTTTCCTCTCTTGCTTACACACACCAACTATTGGTATTGGGTTTTGTTTTCAAACAAACAAAAAGGCTTTTTTCTTAAAAAAAAAAAAACCACCCTGTTATTAAGGAGGATAACAAGGATAACTATCTTTAGGTGAAAAAGAGACTAGTAATCTCACAGCCTACATCATGGTAAATATTCAATACCACCTAAATTGCACTAAATTGCTAGAAGAAAGCTCTGTTTATCCTCATGCAGTGGTTAAGATCTCCCTGTCTCAGGGTTCCGTAGCCGTGGGCTTCAGGGGCCAGCTCTGGTAACAGGGGTGTAACACTCACCACTGTGTTTAAGAGCGTTTGTTACTGGGGATTAGTAGTTTTCCCATAGCGGCTGGGAGCCCCGGCCCCGGCGCAAAGCCCCGTTGTGCTTGGAGCTGCACGAATGTGCGGTGTGTTGTCTTTGTAATGTTTCAGCTTGATCCAAAAAAAAAAAAAAGGAGCCTGTGGGAGGAAGGTTTGTGTTGGCTGTAAACCAACACGTGCACAGTTTAATAACATACATCTATGTTCAGTGATTTCAGCTCTTATCTTTTAATTAGAAGCTATAGGACCCTAACCCAATTTTAAACAGCTTACAAGTGCAGATTTTATAGTCTTACCTTTTATTTTCTTTGTGCTGAGGTGAAGTAGTGAGAAAAATCACTGTTGAGGAAAAAGCCCTTGCAGTAACTATTATTCCTCAACAGATTTTAAGTTTTTCTACCAGCTTTGAAGCTGCTCTTTCCAGGTCTACCTTAATTAATCCTGGGAGCAGAAGGATTTGACAAAAGTGTTTTGCCAGTTTGAGAAGCCCTATCCTTACGAGGTCTTCAATTACATTAATTAATTAGTCTTATATAATTCAATTCACACAGCTGAATAGACCTAATTAAAAATAAGTACATTTACAAGCTATCTTGTTACGACAGCATTAAGGGTAATGAGTTCATTAAGCTCCATGTGAAGACATTATCGGGCTGAGGGTACAGGCTGCAACTTGTTGAAGACACTCGCCTCCGAGGAAAGGCGGCTCTGCCAACAGAGATAGCCTATCTGCACCAAAAGCATTGACTTCAAAGATCCTAGATAACATTGGAGGACTTAATGAGGGTGTATTTTTTAAAAGTAAATAGGAGGATTTAGTGGGCACATAAATTGCGTAACACTCATAGGATACCCTCCACGCTGGCTTATGGAAGCAAAGAGGGTAAAAGTTAGCGGGTTACGTGGCTCCCCTTATTTCAAAGGGGGTTTTTGCTTGTAGATCAAGTCCTGTTCCCCACCCCAGTTGTCCGAGTCCTCTTTTTTTGAGGTTAGTCCCAAACTGCTCGGCTGGTAAGGGAGATAAAGGAAAGGTGAATGTCAACGCGGTCGTGCTGCTCTGCTTTTGAAATCGTGAACTTTCAAAAAAACCTCTTTCAGATCACAATAACATAAAAAGCTTTATGGTAATACTGAAAAGGGGATTTATTTTATGATAGGCAGGACCGATAATTGATTCTTTAAAAGTTTGCTGTGTTTTCACATGAAACATTAAAATGTTATGTGCTGAACTGGCACACACAGGAAATTTTTAATATGCTGAAATAAAATGTGCTTAAATAACCCTCCACAATACTCTTGCATTCTTTGCTTTGCTTATATTGAGAACCAGCCGTCACTTTTAAGTTTTAATAAGTTTCATATGTTTTGTAGAGGAACTGTGTTTGGTTAATTCTAACCTTTAATTAGTAGCCTCTGGATTGGTGTATACCCCAGGCACGGGGATGTTATTAGTGTGAACTGAAAGCTATGTGTGTTACTCCATAACAGATCAAAACAAACCTTGTATGCTCTGACAGCATTTAAACCCCACTGAGACTTGGTGCAGGATATGGTTTTCCACTTGCAAAAGAAAATTGTAATTCACAAGCCTTTGCCAGATGTTGTCCCCCCAATACTTCAGCTTCATTACATACCTACTGAGTAGGTGGTCACCTAAGGTAAAGTCAAGCATGCCCTCTTAGAGCATTTGCCAGACTAAATAATTTCTCCAGGTTTTTTTTCTTTTCTTTTTTCTTTTTTTTTTTTTTTAGAGAGCGATAACAACAACAAATATGAAAAGGACGTGCTTGAAAACGGCTGTTGAATATGGATAGGGTCCTGGTGTTTTCCGAGAGGAACGCAGACCCATGCTCATCATCTCTTATAGAGGGAAGACTTAGAGGCTTAAAGGAATCCGCTGGGGACTTTGCTGCTGCTGACCAATGTCCCTGCAGAGCATGCAGATACATGTCACGAAAGCATGACACAAACAGAACGAAGAGGGCAGGAGATCGCAGCAGAATGCTTTGAAAGAGGACTTCAGAAGGCATTTTTGTGTTAAAATTAGAGGCGTTCCTGGAACCAAACAGAAGCGTCCCCTAAATGAGGGAGTAAAGTGTATCGGCAGCTGCTCATCCCTGGCATTTTATTAGCATGTGGATAGCCAGCACAAACATGTACTACTATCCGACTGTTACAAGATTTTAGCCGGTCAGCAAAAATCATCTTTCTTACCTGTACAAAATGAAGAAAACTTTTTTTTTTTTTTTCTCCCAGAAAAGGAGTTGAAACTTTGCATGGAAAAGAGAAACGTGAACAAAAAAATTGTACTCAGCCTTTACCCAAATTTACTTTGGAAACAGCTTTAGTGACCCTGCCTTAGTGTCTCTGTATACTCAGCTGTAAACACAAGAACATCACTTGCGTGTTGTAAATGCTACTGTAACTTCTGCGGTCCAAGAATATATGTGAGACAGGACAGAAATGAAAATTAAAACAGCATTCCATAATCAGAAAACCTGGAATAATTTTTAGACTTAACCTTCTTCGGCAATTTTAGGTAAATTTCTGTAAGTAAAAGGAGAGGTTTCTGTTTTAGGAGATGCAGATAGCTTTTATGTGTTCCAGGAGGCTTTATAAGCATGGCAAGTAATGACTGCAAGTGCATTTTAGACGGTAAAAAGCATTAAGATGACTTTTAAAAAAGATATGAAGTTCTCCCCGGCTTCTGGCCTTTTTGAGAAGAATTAGATAAACTCTTGGCTCTGAATGCCATAAGGTATGACCACGTGAAGCCACAGAAATCTTATCTGCTACCGTGGTGGACACCAGCCTGTGAACATCAGACATTCAGTGACATACTTACATGCTCTGTTTTTGACCGGGCCCAATGTAAACGTTGTGATAAAAGGGCAGGTCCTGCCAACAAGGGAACTGAAGGCGAACGCAGCCCTGCACGCTGTTTTCCTCCCGGGAGCAGCTCGAGGGAGCCGGGTCTGCAGGCACCGGGGCTCTCCTGCGGGATCAGGCCTGCCTGCATGCAAACGGGGTTGCCTTGTTGATTGTTTTGATGCGTGCCTGAATAATTTCTCAAGAAATGTAGTGCAGCAAGTACATTTCCTTTTGTCTGTAAAAAGCTCACGTAGCTTTAGTTCTGCTGATGGGCTCCTCTATCAGGAAAGTCAACGACTGCCATGGAAGTTATCTAAAACTAGTCACACGGCAAGTCCTAGCTATTTTATTACAGTTCCCAGAGAGCAATGTTATTTCTTTGTCTAGGAACACCACACCGGCAACCGATTTTGAGCAATTGCCCCGTAGCTGTCTTTTCATGCATCTTGGATTTAGTGGTGTCACCCTCTATGTCCATGTAATCGAGGAAAAAATCTTCTCTCTCATTGGCTGCAAGAGTAAATTATTTTTCTGAACCTTGCTTTTAAGGGCTTCCAGCCCTAAATTTTGTGTGTGAACAAAGCAATAAAATTTGCAGGCCAACCTGAGCTAAGCTTTGAGGTTTGAGGAGAAGTCTGAAAAGCCAGGGTGGTTTTTTTCCCCTTGTTTCCCCTCTTTTCCCTTCCTCTTTCTTTATTAATAAACAGATGGAGGCAAATCTTCCAACAGCCTCGGCAATGTACGTCTTTCTCGGCAGGTAAACACTGCAGGTCATTTCTTTCAAGCATGTTATCTTCCTGAGATTAAACCCGGATTAATCTCTTCTTTAGACGGGTGACTTTCAACTCCTTGACAGAAATCTGAACAGCATAAAAAACCGGTTCTGGTCAAAATTAGAGATCAGCTGGAAGTTCACATCCAGTCGCACAGGATTTCCTCTGGAGGACTGACTGACTGACTGAATGAGAGCCATTTTATTTGTCAATTATGTTGTTTGCCTCCAGAGGATAATAGCCAAGCAAATTAATTAGTGAAAATAAGCTACAAAACCATCAAAACATTCAGGCAAAGCTTCACTCAAACTAACATGTTCAATGAAACAGAAACTTGGACTGGCAGCTCGGTGTTTTTACACTGTTTGTTGATTCTACTGACAGCTTTAATCATTGCTGAGCTGACACTCCGGTGGTACAAATGAGTAAATAAAACGTCAGTTTTGCTTATGATGACATTGAACATAACCGTTCAACCTTGACAGGTCTGTATTTGTAGACAAGAGAATCACTTCTTTCGACTTTCCTGCAAGAATAACACAGCTAAAATCTGCAGAGCTACCACATTCATGGCCTGTTACCAATAAAAGTCAGTTGTTTTTATTTGCAATTCTTTGACAAAAACTAATGCTGTATTTTTTTTTTTTCCTTAGTCAGAAGGGCAGAGCAGCCACGACATGCCCCCCGCTCCAGGTCTCGGAGCAGAAGCCCCACCTCACCAAAACCGACGGGAGTCTCACTATCGGCTCCTGTGGGCTCAGCGCCGGCTCTACGCTCCGTTCTAAGGATTACGTGTAACTCCGGGTTTTTCTGCGAAAAATCCTGTGTCAAAGAGGTTCTTTGTTTAAGGCACAACCTGAGTTGTCTGTCAAATGTGGGCCCCGATCCAGCAAAGCACTTAAGCACATGTGTAGCGTTGTTGAAACCAACGGGACTACTGCTCACATGCTTAAAGTCATGCGTGTGTTTAAGTGCTTTGCCGGCCTGAAGCCTTGCAGAAGTCCTTTATATCATGTTGATTTCAAAGCACATTTCGTTATTACATCACCGTGCTGTTCTTGGCAGGGAATGAATTAATAAATGAGACAAGGAGAGGTCCGGCAGGAGCTGCTGGGGGAGTGGGACACTGCATTCCTTTCAAAACAAGGCCGTGGCAATAAGTTTTCAGGAGACATGAATCAGCCACGTAGGCAGTTATAAATAACATGGAGCAGCCGGGCCAGGTGACATACCACTGCACTATGTATATTGCAAGAACGTATCGATACTGGGTACTTTGTGTTTTTAATCTTCCCACAGACTTGGCATCCACCCACTCTCCAGGGCCAACTGGAGTCTGGGCGGTGGGAGAAGGCACTCGCTCCTTCTCTCCGCACAGGATTTTAATGCTATTTCACGAGCTGGGATTGTACAGCTGGAGTACAGCGCGGTTGTTTATGCCACGCTATTGGCATGCAAGTGCTCTACAGATACATTAAAGCCAAACTGTCTCCCCGAGGACACCGTGGTAAGTGTAGGGTTGGGCGGAGAGATGTGGTCGCTCTCAGAGCACATGAGCTGAGCTCAAACATGTTGGTTTCTCCCCTTCTCACGGTCACGGGAAGGCTATTTAGGAAGGGAGCAGCTAAAGGGAAAAGAACGAATTCTTTGGGGAATGGGGCAGGAAAAAGAGGGTGGGTGTCGAGGGGATGAGGAAGGAGGAAGAAGAGGAGGCAGAAGGTAGCAGACAACTGTTGTGTGAAGGCGAAGTCCTGGGAATAGCTGAAGGTCCCTTTTGGGACCTCTCACCAGGGAACTACCGAAGTGAGGGGGGGGGGGGGTGCAGCCACGCTCAGCCATGATGGTGAGAGCACGTGGGGAAATCTGGGAGTAGAAATTTGGTACCACAAAGCATCTGGTCTGTCGTTACTTGGGAAGGGCATCAGTGGCCCTTCCGCTTTGCTGGGCTTTAAATACAACTTGTATTGGCGACACGAATGGGAGGGAACAACAGAAGCTATGGAACTTTCAAAATTATCTTCACACACAATAAAATGTAGATAAATAGCACGAGCCTAGTACTTCTTCCCTTGGAAAGTTTCTCTTAAGGAAGCCGCTGTGCTACAGCTACTGACAAGCAGCTGGAAGAAAAAACTTCCAGTACTGTGAAGGCCAGTGGGAAGAGGGGCCAAGCTCCCTGTCAGAGCCTCAGCTCCACATGCCTTTTCTGTCGAAATCTGCAAAAACTTGGTAGGAAGGACAAGGGATTTATTTATCATTTCATCTTGGAGTTTAGCAGTTTGGCCCCTTTTTTCATTTTCTTGCACTCTTTTGATTTGTTTGCTTATTACTGATAGATTATTTTAGTGCCATTCATGACCAGAATACAACAGATCACGTAATTAAATTTAAACAAAGGAAAACCAACTACGGTTTTCTAGTCTGAAAAAGGGCACGATTTAGATTATTTCCTTGAACTAGAACCCAATGTCCCCTTTGATGAAAGTTAGAGGAAAGCTCTTAGCAGCCGCTTAAACACACACTGCCAAGCTCACGACAGAGAAGGAGCTTTCAAGAGGATGTTTTGCACCCTGTTATTCCAGCAGCACGCGGCATTGCTGTTATCATGGAGGCTGAATTGCTGCTTTTCATGGGAAACCTCATTTGGAGATGGGCTGTAATCACCTTTTCTAATACATGCATTGGACAGGGCTGGGACTTGATACAAAATGAGGACCTAATCCAAAGCCCCCTGTAACCAGTGGTAAACCCTCTGTGATTTCTCTGGGATTTGAATCAGTTTCTCTGCCTGTGATTGCTGATATAGGAGAAATGTTATTTTTGCTGTGGTACTTGCATGAAGAATCAGAGCTATCATTTGACCAAGCTTGTTGCAATATGCTTGCTAGCAAGAGGCTTAACTTTTTTAAGGATTTAAATCTGCTAAGCCATCTGGGGAAAAAAAGATAATGCAAAATGTAATTTTAATGTATGTAAATTTAAGGTAAAATGTAATTTTAATCAATGTCAGAAGCGAACCACTTTTTACAATCTGATTCTTATCTGCGATTCTTACGAATAATGTACTACAGCTCTTACATTTCTTGCTTTAGGACAGCTACTTCCCAATTATTCTCCCTTTAAAAACACTTCAGGAGGGAAGCAAGAAGAAGGAAGAGCTTGTGATAATGCACTGCAGGATATGCGTTATGTTCCCGATGCCTGCCACGTTCAGCGTATCTCTGTGTGCGCTGGTCCGGCGTGGCTGTGGCCGTGCTGGGTAAGGAGCCAGCCCTCCAGACTGGCCCCTGCAGAGACCGGCTCCAGCGGACGGGTATATCTAGCTTTTTCTTAACTCGGCGAATCTCAATTTGAGCAATTTTGAGTTGCAGGTCCTGGCTAGGACTCGGTTTTCCCTGGAGCAGCTTTGGGAGCACTTCCCCAGCAGGAGCTGCCTCCTGCAATTGATGAGGACCTTGGTTCCGTCTCATCGTGCTTTGCTGCTCTCATGAGCTCCTTGGCCATGGGTTGCCTGCGCAGGGCGTTATCCATCCTGGAGCTCTCCGGCGAGACCATCTCCAGCCGCTACAGCTGCAGGCAGGGCTACGGTGACGACTGCTGATCAAGCTGAGGCTGTGGTGGTCTCCCCAGGCAAAAGGTCAAAGATGCCAACAACCTGCACCCTTTAAAAATCACTGCGATATCTAAGCCCCGTCACCAGAGAGAAGAGTTAGATGTGAAAAAAATCTCTTAGGATGCTCACCAGGGGTTTTAAACCTCTGCAGGACTGGAGCCAAGTGGTTCTATTCAAGAAGGGTGCCTGGAAAGTAGGGTTAGAGGAAGGGAGGGTTAATTTAGGTGGGGGATGTCAGTTCATGGACAGGCTGTGGGTAAAACCGACAGCATCTCCCAGAAAGAATTGGTTGCTATATAGCGGTAGGGATTGGGGAGGGCAGAGGTCTCCAGGGAAGGAAACTCCTGCAGCCGGCAAAGCGCGCCGGGGCAGGGAGCAGGGGAGCACCTGGTCACTATTTACTGCTTTTCTTCGCTCTTCTGCCCTCTGCTCCATTCGGCTGTGAGTGGTGATGGTGTTTATTGCTTTTCAAAGATGGCATTTCTTCTGCTATTTACTCTGGGTGTAGGAGGAGGTGACCCACAGATTATCCTAACGGACCGAAGGAGCAGAAAGTCAAGTTTCAAGCTATTGCTGTGGCTTAAAAAACATGCAAGGCTTTTGCCTCTGGACATAATCAAGTCAACGTGTTCAGTATTGGTTTATGCTTAAAAAGCAAAGTAAAAGCAGATGAAGTGTATTTATAGGCTCATCAGCCAATGAATGGATGAAAGGGAAAAAGAAATTAATGGGAAAATGTCAGCCAGGATAGAGGAGGGACTCACTGTGAAGTTCATGTCCAGACCAACAATTTGGAGTTAATTCCAAAAACCAGAGTATCTTGATTTACAGTAGAAGAAAAATCGACACTTTATCGACTCTGAATTTAAAAATAAACCATAAAAATAGCCTAGTGCAGAGGAGATCCTTTCACCAGACTATCCACAACTGGGAAAGGCTAAGGGGCACTTAGGTCCAGCCACTTGCAAATGCGTGGCTTTGATTTGAAGCTCAAAAATCTTAAATAAAAAAGGGAACATAGAAAGCTAGAAAGTGATGTTACACCAACGAAGTCGAGGCTCCTTTACATTTCCCAGCTTCAAATAAACCTGAGTATAACTCTCAGAGCAATGAAGAGGAAAGAAAAGTGGAGGAGTAAAATACCGCTTCTCTCTGCCTTTGTGCTTTTCTGCACTGCTGAAATGGCTCCTTTTTGTGTAGGCAAAAATCTCGTATTTAAAAGCTATTTTTGGCAACATGAAATACGGGGACAAGCAAAAAGAAACGACAGCCTTGATAATTGAAATGTGAGGGCAGGCTAGTAATGCAAGATACGATCACTGAACCATCCCTCTTTCAAAAATTATTTAGGGAGTTGAGAAGACGACTTTACATTTCATAAAAATCTCATTGTCTGATCTAGTCCAGTATTTAAGAGAAAGGGATATGAGGAAAGCAGCATAATGAAACCCAGCCCAAGGAGGCCAGACTAGAACAAAGGAGTTGCTGTTGATTTCGTGTCAAGCTTTGCCACGGTTTGACTGTGTGATCTGGAGCAAGTCTTTAAGTCCATGCTGCCATCAAAGGTGTGATTGTAGCTCATATAATCATGCCCTCGAGCTCTCTTTGCATCAGTTTAGCCATCTGTACCAGAGCCATCGTACACTTTTACCTCTTTTTAAGGGCTGTAGCAACGACTGACGTAATCCAAGTTTGCAAAAGCTTTTGTGGTCTTCTGATGAAAAGCATGGAAATGCAAGACACTGTAATATTTCTGCTTGTTGAGCCTACTGATAGAGGCATGTGTCTCACCGCTGGAGGAATCCTTTAATGAAACAAAATCCACTGCTCATCCACTTTCTTCTGGCTGCAAAACTATTGCTGTGAATTGACGCAGGCTTAAAACTGTAAGCCAGAGCACAGAACTGAGCAATAATACACATATATATGTTCTTGGCAGTGCCTTGATGCAGATCAAGACCGTGATCTGTTTAACGAATGTATATTATTTAATGGTCTCATCCGGTGTTGATTTAAAAAAGAACAAATTGGAGTATTTGTGCTCAAATGGCAACTAGGGCAAGATGACTCAAACCCAAACTGTTCCCTTAATTCTGGTAGATCTCAGGCCTAGAAACAGCCCCTTGAAATGGCTTTAAATGAGCCCAAGTGGAGTTTACACACTGGCGTTCATAATAAAATTCATGTTCCAGAAAAGTAATAACGGAGAACACATGCACAATAGAGGCTCAGTGCACAAAGCTTGTAATGTATAACTTGCGAGGAATATTTCTTTAAAAATGTAGAGCAGGAGTATCACTTATCGTTCCCACATGGAACAAGTGGTGAAAAGGTTGTGGAAATAATTTTTATTGTTATCATATGTTTTCCCTAAATGTTGCTATAGGAGTAAACCGGTTTTGGTATTACTTACAATATGCTATTGTTTGACATCCAGCATTACACTTATGTTTGACTAGCTTACCCTTGTAGCATCCTTCTTTCCCTTTGTTGATTAAGTCTGAGATAAATATACCATTGTTTTCATGAAGACTTAAAACCGATTCAGTCTCCTGCTGGGTGACTGAATATTACAAGAATGGCAGGAGCGATCTTAGTGGAATAACCCACTCAGACAGTTGCTCTTCAGACTGAGGGATCCAGATTCGATGCTCCGATCTACTTTCCTTCAATTCTTCTGCCCTGGGGTGGTGCACGCAGCTCCTGGAGACACTGGCTGACCGTATGACTCTTGCTGCTACCCAAGGCTGTCAAGAAGGAGGAATCTGCAGTCTGAAGCAGGCCTGCAGGATTTGGGGATGAGTAAAACTTCCCACAGTTGGTTTCATTTGACCTGTGTTGTCAAAATGAATCATTGTGGGTCTTCTGTGAAAGCTGATCAAGAAGGTTCTGCTGCAAAATGTGTGTGTAAGGCTCTTGCAGAACGTATTTCAAGTTTTAGGAAAATGCAACTTAGAGATGTAGGGGAGGAGGTAGTTTTCAATGTTCCGTTTTTATGGTTTTCAGGGGAACACCTCAAGTCTCAGGAAAAAGAAAAACATATATTTAGATTGTATTTTTTTCTCAGAAAATCTCCTTTTCTGACCATGTATTGCCAATTCCATGTGAAAGGCATAGCAGGTCACAGTTTTATTCTGTACAAAACAGCTGCAGTAAGCCAGGCAGACATCCTTTGCTACGTCCAGCTGCTGAGAAACAGTTGTGTTCTACTGATGTTGATGGACATATGATACCTAATGATATTTCAAAATATATCCACCTCTACCAATAGGTAAGAGGTCTGGGACCACCTGACACAAATCCTCTTCTCTGTGTGAGAACCAAAAGTGCTTTTCTTACGCTTAAAGAGATACAATGCATAAATGCAAAGATAAACAGACATTAAGATACGTAGATATGTAGAGGATTCCGTGTTTTAAAAGCTCAGTGAGTCCCCAAGGGCTTTAGGAGAGGCTGGGGCTCTCAAGGTGCTGGTGGGATCACCAGATGAGGTACAGTGTCAAGGCTGTCATAGAACCAGAGGACGGCTGAGGCAGGGAGGGACCTCTGGAAGTCGTCTTGTCCAACCCCCTGCCCAGGCAGGGCCACCAGGACCAGGCCGCCCAGGACGGTGCCCAGATGGCTTTTGAGTATCTCGCAAGGATGGAGACTCCACCACCTCTCGGGCAGCCTGTGCCAGCGCTCGGTCACCCTCATGGTGAAAAAGTGTCTCCTGATGTTCAAGAAGAACCTCCCGTGTTTCAGTCTGTGCCCGTTGCCTCTGGTGCTGTCACTGGGCACCGCTGAAGAGAGCCTGGCTCCATCTGCTTTACATCCTCCCTTCAGATAGTTACACACCTTGGTAAGGTCCCCCTGAGCCTTCTCCAAGCTGAACAGTCCCTTCATCCCAGCATCTCTAGCCCCTTCATCATCTTTGTGGCCCTTGGCTGGACCCGCTCCAGCCCGTCCCTGCCCGGGCTGTCCGTCCTGGGGAGCCCCGGCCTGGACCCAGCGCTCCGGGGAAGGATCACCTCCCTCGGCCGGCTGGACACGCTCCGCCTGACGCAGCCCAGGAGGCTGTCGGCCGCCTTGGCCCCAAGGGCACATTATTAGAGAAAAGACAAGTTACTACTATTGTATAAATACTGGTACTCATCTGTTTCTTGAGCTGAATGGACGGTATTTAGAATCAAAGATAATTCAAAAGTTTTAAAACCAAACTTCCTTAAAAGAATTGTGGAAATGTCAAAAGTCATGATAAGATGAGCAGCTGTCTTACTAAGAGAACCTGAAATAGATCCTGTGTTTTTGACGGACACATTTTAAGCTTTTGTAACAGAATTAAAAAGAGATTCTGAATTATCAATTAAGTTGAATAATAACTCTATTAGATTTGATTTCATTATATTGCATGAAGTCATTTGCATTATTTTGAAATTTAAGTCTCACCAAACATTCATCAGAAATGGAGAATAATTCCATCACCAGGAAAGCTTAAATACAATGTATTTTCCTTAAACAATACCCAACAGGTGTTGCAGCAATAAGAAAGGCTCCTGTGTTTACACAGTGCATGCTCTTTACATATTATAAAAAAAAAATCACAGCAGGAGAGCAATCAACTGCAGTATCTTTGAATTGTGAAGGGATATTTTAAAATCTAAAATGCTAGATTTCTCCTCAGATCAAAATAACAAATGCTTCCTTGCCCATCTCATGATATTGGTATTCAGCCAGGATGTCTGGCCTGGCAGGCAACTTCTCCTAGATCTGTGGGTAATGACATTTCAAACGGCTCAGCGAGTGTGGAAAATGTCTAGGATGCACATTCCATAAATGTTACTAGAACTAACCTGAGACAAGTTAGAAAATTCAAATGTTCCCATTTCTGTTCCTGTACATAGAAAAACTT
Organism: Elanus axillaris; assembly: GCA_026212715.1. Lineage (NCBI taxonomy): Eukaryota > Metazoa > Chordata > Aves > Accipitriformes > Accipitridae > Elanus > Elanus axillaris. The sequence continues at coordinate 1,192,842 of JANZLQ010000065.1, forward strand.
TAAAAGGAAAAAAGATATCTGCTTTGCTAGCAAAGGTTCAGTGAGTTGCTTTCTTCTAATGCTGAACTTAGTACTGAAGCACAGCTGGAGAAACACTAGTATCTTTGAGCTACTTTGCAGAAATGTGGGCCTTCAGCTCCCCAACTCTCCTATTTCCCCCTTGCTAGCCACATGAAGCAAACAGCACACGTAGGGAATCAAAGGAGAGAAGAATTAGTGGTGTTTATTCAGCAAAGAATACTGGGATTTTCATGCCTGGTGTGGGCCTTATATTCCTACGTGGGGCATTACCATCAGTGTTTTGGCACACTTTATCCAACACGCTCTTTCCAGAAGCACCCAACTCCCAAGACCCCACTGGAAGCCTCCGGCTGGCATACAGTGGGCTAGCACGTAAGCTGCCACTGCACCGCAGAAGAGTGGCAGCTCTTGCTTGCTTGCTAGAGCATTTATGGAACAACGACAAACCCTCTGGGATCTAATGCTGGGATATAATGTTTACGCAGGTTTGGCATTGACGCGGTGCAAGACTTCAACTGAAGGATGAAAAGTAATCCAGCAAGCTAATTGAAAACGTAACAGCCAGTATTTGCTAATGGTCAACACAATCCTGACATTTCTCCGCTATCAACAGTGAGTGAGTAAGAAGTTATTAATCATACAGCAGCCCTGCCACATGAGAGCGGGAAGTTTATAGATCTTAGTGAATGACCAGACAGGAGACTGGTCCATTACTGGACCTAACCACAGTATCCTGCCAAGCAGTGGCCATTTACTTTGGTGGATCAAAATTTACTTCTGAAAGCCGATTTGCACAAGGTGCTAAACACATCCACCTTTGCCTTATGCTGATCATACTGAGAACATACTTTGTTTGCTTTCAAAAGCAATTAAAGGAAAAGAGCATTCTAGTGCAATTCAAAATGACATTTCAACAGTTGCACTTGATTTTAAATAATAAAGTGTGGCAGGCTGTGCCTTTTTCCTGTTAGGTTGTACAGAGCTTAAGACAAGTGAATCTAATGTTCATGCTTTTGTGTAATGCTATAATACAAATCCTTGCAGTAATGGTAGTTATAATTGTCTAACTTCCTTTGCCACTAGAATGCATAACAGAACTCGCTTTATTATCTGCAGGCAGAAATTCTGCTCTTAGGGAGTCCATAATGGGGAAGATCCAGGAATATTAGTAGCTGTAGGTGTGCAAAATGATGGCAGCTCCATTAGACATGGCTCCTCCATCAGCCATCCAGCACAGTGCGTACGGTACTACTTACCTTTGAGCATGTGAACAGTCACACTGAAGTCACGTTTGTAAGTTTACGGATAAAGCATGCACTTCACCACCCTGCTGCAGAACTTAGGCCTATGGATCCATGCTTTGCTAACCATGATTCCAATTTTAAAAGCAGAGAAAATCTCAATATGCTGATAAGAGAAAGCTCAACCTTACATAGCTGCACCTGAGGGGAAATTGCCTTTCCAGAAAATAGAAGACCTCACTTTGCAGTGCAGCTCCTGCAGGCAATATAGCCACTGAGAAAATTCAAAACTTTATATACCATCAAAATTATTTTTAGTGTGACATTTTCTGATTAGCATTAGCATAAATCAGCCATGCTTAGAAAAAAAAAAACCAACCTAAAATTTAAATGCAAAATAATAACCCTATGTTCTAAAAATCCTGAAAAAAACACAAGAATCTGCAATAGGCTCATTGCTAATACCGGAATTATCTTCGTCTTTGCGGATCTTTAACTTTACAAGGTCCTCACAGTGCTGAAGGATCTGGACAGCATCTTCCATTGAGCAATTGTCAAGTCGAATGTTATCTATTGCAAGCAACTTATCACCCAGTTCGAGTGTCCCAGTTCTGTGAACAAGCAAACAAGCTTACATGAAATTCTAGTAGCAGTAATGCAAGGTATTTTAGAAGATATGAACATTATTATAGAAATGAGATGGATTTTTTAAAAACAATTATTTCTTAATACACTGGACTTTTCATTTGTAACTGCTTTTAAAAAAAAAAAAAAAAAAGGCACAGTCTCTTACAAGCTCCCTCTATTAACTTGAGTCTGTCTGCTACACAATGGAAATGGATTTTTACTGGGAGCTTGACTGTCTTACCTGTGAGCAACACTTCCTTTCTTGATATCAGAAATAACCAGAGGGTCCCCTGGTTTTCTACTGGATGGAGCTGTAATAAAGAATACATACAAGTATCTGTTTTTATTTCTAGATATGCAGATGGGCTAATTCTGTCCATAAATCAGTACTTCATACAAATTATTTACCTGTATTATATTCCTTCCCCTAAATTGTATAGACATGAATACAAACAATCATCAGCATATTAGTAAAACTGCATACTCCTCAAAAATTGGAAAATGCCAGAATTAAGGTGACTGGTACAAAGTGAATTTAACCTGCTATGTCTGAATTGTGGGTTAGTTCAGGACTGAACCATGCAAAGATACCACTGTACAGCTGCAATGATCTATCATAAAATGCTGTGTAGCTACAACACATAAGGAAGACTTTCTGTTAGTAGAACCTTTCAGCACAACTACTAATGCTGATCTTTTGCCAGAATATTTCTGTCAGTCATAAATCATGTTTTATTATATCCCTGACTAACATTGCTGCTCTGGCAAGATTAGTCTAGAGCGGGCTAGCCCACATTCTTTACATCCACTCCTGTCTCATTCAATGCTTGAGACAGAGGTATGAAGATAATCCTTCCTGGGTGAGAAGGAGGAATCTACTTCACAATAAATGAGATGCTGTGGATAGGGGCCACACACACCGTTGGGCTGATGCCCAGTTACCACATCTGCACAGATGTACCTTACTTCATCACATGGCTGCTTGCTTCACTACGACTCGCTGCTTCCTCTGAAGTAAACGCGTGCCTCTCGATGAGTAACCTTGCTCCTCTACACTGCTGCTGGGCCTTAAGCATTGTGGACTTTTCCCCACTTTGTACCGAGGGATACCTACTAGAAGCCCTGCAATTGCAGCAATGGTCAAATTAGTAAAACCCCCACCAGTCCTGTCCACTTCTTGGAGGTATCTGACATAACTTTCCATTTTCTCTGTCCATCATGGTTAAAAGGATGCTCCGCTCTACAGTGCCAGTCATTGCAATTCTCTACTGACTTGCGCAAAAGTATTTGACAAATTTCCCTTGGCCAGGAAATTTGCTTAGCAATTTTGCTTGACTTTTGGTTGCATAGGAAGCAGTTAACTACCCCAGAGGAAGACAACGATGCTTACTGACTACCTCCAGAGGACCGTTTCTTGGAGCAGCTTCGCTGCATGCGTTGTTTTGGAGGGTTCATCCATTTGCTGACAGAGGACCGCACTGAAGGTCTGATACGGTAAGCAGTGGGTGCAGAACTTGAGGGTGATGGAAGATACAGTTCTGGACAATGGTGTGGCACCTGCTCTCCGCCATGAGGAATTATACCACCTATAGCTGCTCTTGCCAGGAGGCAGTCCACGTGGTGAGTGCAGGCGGATTTTGGGACTGTTGTTAACAAAGAGTGTGCTAATATTAAAACATTGCCACGTGGTATAAGGCTCTCGGTTCTCCTGAAAGCACTAATGGTTTTTGCATGCGTAGGGCTCTTCAATTGCCCCAAGCCATTTCTGCTCTGTGTGCTGAGGCCTCTGCACTCATACACAGAAAGTACTTTTCCATTAGGCTCCAATGCCTAAATGACAATCACCCCAAAAGCTACCCATATTGGAGGATCACCTACAAAATCCTGATGTCAGTTACTTTAGCAGCGTATTCACGATACCTCTCTTTGATGGAAAATGACAGATTTTCACCTACAGCAACCACAAGGTGTATTAATGACATTTCCAACACAATATTCTAATAGATCCTGTTAACCTTGGCTTTCCTGGATGAGAAAGCCTTTGAATGTCCGAAGGAACTGCTTAAGAACAGCTAAATAGCCGTATTTCAAATGCAGTGTCTTGAAAGTCCAGAGGACAGATGTACAAGGCCTTTCAAGAATTTTTAGAACCGTGTCTAAACCAGCACGCTTTCAGAAAATGCCTATGTTACAATTTAGAGAACAGCAATTAACTTTTTGCAAGATGCGTAATTTTCATAGCTTGTTTCTCATACTTTTACGCCATTGGGCAACTACATCTTTATGATAGTTCCATGATTTACTTGAATTCTTTGGGTTTGTTTCACCAATTCCTATTTTCTAAAAATCTGAAGTAACACTTTGGCGAGCATTTTTTATTTTTAAATTCTACGTTTTTACCCTCTGGTTTGCCTTATAAATCTCTGAGGTTATATACCACCCACTGTGCAATGTCTGCTGTTTGAGTACTGCAATAGTTTTTAGGAAACTGCTTTATAAAAATTGCTAGTACTAAAGAAAACAGCCCATTATTGTTCCAAAAAGGAGAGAGACAGCACAGCTCAAAGTGCAAAGCTACAAAGTACACGTGCATGCAAAGGGTATGATATTGTCCACAAAGTTATTACAGTTTCAAACTGAGTAAGTGTGAACCAGCGGTATTTTGTCAGTTATCCTGGGTATTGATTGTGTCTGGTGGATGAAAGCTTTTTTGCAGGCAGCAAACACAGCTCAGTGTGAAATGTACCCCCTCATGCTGACAAGCCCTTAATAAGCAGTTACACCACACTTTGTTTTATTCTTGTTCAGTGCTCATGACATACTTACTACAAACTATTCAAGTTGTGTTGCAGAGATAAAATCATTAATTTCCTCCTGAACTTTTGTACTGCACATCACCACAGCCTAAGATCGCCTCCCAAACACTAGCGAACAGATGCTGTCCCCCAGCAAGAAGATCGAGTACTATTATCCTGATTTTACAGATGGGGAAAGAAACATAGGAACATCTAGGTCAAAGTATGACAATTTGCAGTGAGTAATTTGAGATACCCATGCCTTTATTTCTCTACAATAGTTTGTAGTATATAGCAGCTTCTATGTCCACAGCACGGCTACTGGCATTTTCAGCACCAGCTGCAGACGCTCAGCATTTCTGCAAGTGTGACCCCAGGATCTCAACAGTTTCCACGGAAAATCAAGCAGGCACCTGTGGAAAATATCTCCCCCCACGCCCACCATGAAATGACTCATCTCAGTGTGGCAGTACATCCCCCCACCCCGTCCTGCCAGCAGGAGATGAAACTTCTCCAGGCAGGGAGAAGGGGAAGGAAAAAAAAAACCCTAAACCCTGGAGGCCGCAGGTTGAAATGTGAACTGGCCAACAGGGATTAATGACCCCAGGTCAGATTCGACAGGGGTATAAATGGGGTCCTACTGGAGGACATTTTTGGGAATCAGTCCTCCTGGGAACAGCGGGTCTGCAGTCGAGGACTCCCCCTCGGGTCGGGCACCCACCGAGGTAACTCCGGAGGGAGAGAGCCCTCAGCTTGTAGGGGAGGGATACGCGTGTTTTGAGTCATCACTTTAAATCTCAAGGATTCTTAAGTTGCCTGTGCAGTACTAATTCCTCTTACACCATCATGCCTGTGGTTTTATAAAATGTTACTGGACTTCTAATTAACTCACTGAAGAATAAATCTGAGTTTTAACTCCTGTTGGGATTTGGTTATGTGTGCATCCATAACACTCAGCACAACTCTACTGCAGAGAAAAGGAAAAAACCCCTTATTTCTCCAGGGTAGCATTAAACCATTTTGACCATGAGATCACCTCCTTTTTCTTTCTGCAATCCTCCACCTCATTCATTATGCAGCCTCCATCCCCTTTGATACACACCACTGTTTCATCTCTCCCCAGAGAGCAGAGAAGCAAGAATGCCAGTGAGAAATGAGTATTTGACCACTTAATTAAAAGAGATCCTCATGAATTAACGCAAGTTTGAAGTGACACTGTACGGCTTTAAGTCTCCATTTTCGTGTTTCATTTCAGAATTATTTTTGGTTTTAAGAAGCAATTAAAAACAGGGCACCTTACCACTTCACCCATGCCCAGCCTTCTTGTTCAAGTCCCAGCTTCCCCTACCCCTGACCACACCTCAGCCCTCGCTGTCTCCCTGTTACGGCTCTAGGCTCATTTCCTCTCCTTGTCCCATTCTGCTTGTCCACCAAAGATCTCATCTTTCCTCCTCCCCGGTCCAGCTGCCAGTCTACCCAATGCTGAGCTTTTGTAGAGACCTTACACAGTCTGTGAAATGACCTACAAGTGGACTGAAGAGTGCATAAAGTTGTACAGCTACTAAATTTAGTGTTGCAGCTGGAAGGCTAGTCTTTAGCAAATTGTTCATTCTCTCTCTTTAAATTACTTTATGATCCCAGGTCTCCGTCCCAGGCCTCTACCCTACTTCTACAAGTAAAGACACACTTCCCCTGCCTATCCCCCGCCACTTGAAACCAAGTTCAGTGAAGTGTTGTCAGTTTTATAGATCAGCTGTTCTATTAGTTTAAAAAAACCCTTCAGACAACCCTCCTTTCTTATTTCACTGCTAATCCCAAGAAAAAAACCCAATGTGACTTAAGCAGATTTTGGGGTGGACTTCTTACCTACCACTCAGCCCAAACTCACTCACTAGGCTCAGCCTGGCTTCAAGTTCTGGAGTTTGATCAAACTCTGAACAAAATGAACAAGCAGAGGAAAATGCTCATGGGATGGAAATATAGCTTTTATACAAAGCCAGTTCACTTATCTACAGTGGTCGTTAACAGCTCCTAGACTTTTTAAAAATTATGTGACTACTAAATAGATGAAAGAGCTTTTTAAAATTAGACTGATGTAGCTCTTTTGTTCCCTAAGTATTGGTTCACGTGGAGCAGCTGAGAAACCTGCTGGATTCCTCAGGCCCTGTCTTGGAAATAATTACTTGGAACATTGCAAAATGAAGTTGAGTTTGCTAGGTGAAATCCCAAAATATACAGAAACATGCTTTAGAAAGTAAATTCTCACAGTCAATGCTAAATATCTGTAGATATTTACAAAGCTTGTTTCTGATGAAATACAAAAGCAATAAAGCAGGCTGTAGTATAGCTTCTAGTCAAAATGACTTAGAGAAACTGATGATAGTTTGGGTGAGAGTCTGATATTCTTACCAGCTTTGCAGCTTCTTATTCCTTGAGTAGTCCCATTAGCTTCAGAGAGATTATTTATGAAGCAAGGTGCTGCAGTTCATTACCAGTAAGGATATCAGAATCTTACTTAAGAAAGAAAGAAAAGGAGAAAAAAAGAGCTGTTAACTGCAATTACCAGACTGTACTAGTAAGTCATTTTCTCGGACATTATTCAATGTATTTAAAAAATATTACTCTATGATAAAGTAGCCAGTGGCACAAAAATTTACCTTAAAAAAAAAATAAAAAAAATCTATATTCCATTACATGGTCTAAAATCAATGTCACTGGCAAATAAATTCAAAGAGATTTCTAGATCTACAAGTAGATCCCTACTAGATCTACTTGAAAGCCATCCCTCTTCTAGGGAATGGTTCTGTTACAAAAGCACAATCACACACACACGGACACTGCTGCGTCATGCTTTATTTGGATCATGTAATGTTAAGAACTGAGACATCCTAATTGCCCCAACCAGGTAACTGGGTGTGAAAATGATAGTGCCTGAAGCACAAAATTATATATAGTCACTGATATTTGCAAACTGTGAAATAGGCTCTTTATTGAGTGTAAGTAGCTATTAGTGGGATGATTAGACAGATACTACAGAGATAAGGGAAGGATGATAGAAGTCCAGCATGTGTGCGAAGGCAGCAACGGGCAAGGCCAGTATACTGCGAGGTAACCGACATGCACCATCCAAACCTCAGTGCCCTGGATTAGCATTAACAATGATGCTCATGAAACTTTCTTCTCTATTACTTTCCAGGGGTTTCTGCTATCTAAGGGGATTTTGAATTTTTTTTTTTTGCTTTTTCTCTTGCATTAACAAATCTGGAACTAAGAGAAGCTTAGCCTCTTCCCCTATTACATGTTGTGTTATTCAAAGACCATGAATTAGCTTAACTGTCTTCAGTGTTGTGTGTCACCTCAGCTATGCCTTCAGGTGCCTGGCTGTAACTCCATGCAGGAACGCTTGGTGTTTATTACCAAGGAAAACAACACAAAGAAAGAGAAATAAATTTGTCTTCCAGGATGTCTGCCTCCTAAGAGCTGACTTAGAAGAACTCTTGGACTTAAAACCAGGCATATGTTCAGGTGCCAACCCGAGGTGAGCCTTACATTTCCCTTCTGACAAAAAATGTCCGTCTTCTCTCTCAGGTCAGGTCATTTCCCGACTTTCTCATCCAAATCCCAAACTAAACTGGGGATATGGAAAACAAGACAGACATTTTTCTGTAATGTTTTTATAGAGACAGCACTTCTCACTCATTAACTCCACCACCTTGAGAAGAGAGAGGATGAAACAGGTCTCTACCATTTAAACAGATCAAGCCCAAACCTGAATAAACTTGATCTCCTCTGTCACCCCTGTTTAACCCTGGTCATACCACCTCTATCGAGTTTCCCTTTGTATTCGTTTTTAGAAGAAATCATACAGCTTTCTGACAATATGAGTAATAAACAGCCTGCTAATGTGCTGAAGTGCCCTGACAAAAATTTGACAAAATGAATATAAAACGCTTACATTCTTCACACTACACTCTCATTTAGGAGTTAATTAGGTAGAACAGAGCAAAGCACTGAAAAGCAAGCATGAAATGCAGCAATTCAACTCTTCCACCAAGCAAATTTATACTAATAACTGAAAGTTTGTAAAACCTTTAAAATCAGGTAAATAATTAATCCTAGACACATTTTGCATGCATTAAATACTACTAATAAGTGGGATTATTATATATAACAGATCATTTAATTTTAAGATACAGCAGTATACTCAGAAGAGCAGAGCTAAGACCAGTCAGGCATTGCTCTGATTATAAAAAGCACTGATTTTATAAAGCACTAACTTTTGGAATTAAGTTCCAAGTAGGAAGGTATGCAAAGTTTGGAAGAGGAGTGCTAAATACTAAATCCAAGAACATTAGCTTCCCTTTCAGAGTTAACTCCCACAGACAGAGAAAAAGCACAAGATGTCTGACTTCCAAAAAGCTGCACAAATCAAGTTACTATGAAGACCGAATTTTTTACAATTATCCTACAAACCATTACCAATCCCAAGATAACATTTAAATAAAACAGCCTCTTCTCCAGGTTTTCCCATTTCTCAACATTTTCATTTGCACAAATACATGTATACCTATGGTTTTGCTTCAAGCATTGCATCACATCTTACAGAGTCCAACAATTACTTGTTCAAGTGTGCAACACAAGCAAACAGGCCTGCAGTGTCTTCTATTTATTCCTCAGATGTAATTCTTAGCACTGAGTTTCCTGCTGCACATTTGATTAACCTTATTCCATTGTGCTGGTAAAAGCTTTGAGAATATAAGTCAAAGCACAATCTTTCCCCAAGACACAGGACTAATTCCAAAGAAAGAATAATAGTCTAAGAAAGGCCACCAACCATAAAGGAATGTTAATTCCAATGAGAGCAGATTCTGTACTGTCATGAAGTACATTAAACACAAGCCCATTAACTTTTATATGGATTGTTCTTCCTTCCATCAAGGGCTGAACTTGGTGTGCTGGAGCTTACCTGGTCCAAATTCAGTCCTAACACAGCATTTACTGTATGCTCCCCAAATAAATAAGTATAGAAACACTTTGATTTCAAACAACAGTAACAAATACTTTTTGAGAACCAGACTGATGCAGACATTTGTTATCTTCTTTAGCAATCTCCGGAATCCCTAGCAAAAAGGGATTTTGCTATGTGACCTGCACATTTAGGACTGCCCACTAGTTTTACAGGTTGAGGATGTATTTTCAGACTCTGGCTTCTGAAGCAGAAAATAACCCCACGTATGTGGATCCCCATGCCTGTAAGAACCCTTGAGTTCAGTGGGGTTCTGTTCAAAAGCCTGTAAGATAACATGACAGACTTTGCTTTGAACTTCCCAGCTGGGGAAATACTTTTGCACGGGCCTAATTCTTTTGACTTCTTTTAAAAATAATTTTAATGGGAGTTAAGTATGTGCTACACATGACGGAATAGGTCAAGCAAAACTGGCAAACTTCTGACTTCTTTAACTACTAGAAGGGGAGTATAAATCTGTTACAGAATGGTATTTCAACAGAGACAGAGCACTGCTAATCACCCCTTTCTAGAAAAAGGAGAAAGAAGTTTCTACCAAAACAAACATGAGTATACTGCTACAGGACCTACTATCTGCAGATTATCCCATAAACGTGGTCTTAAAAATAAGCACTTTCACTTACAACTTATGGTGATGCCAAGTTCCACGTTATGCTTCTTTGGTAGTTTTACGTGAAATGTTCCACTGCTTGGTATAACTGATTCTATAAAAAAATATTTAAAATGTTAGATCATTTGTAAGGCACAGCAATTCCAAGAGCATGGAACTACACGTGTAAGTTGATGAAATCACATCAGTGTCAGAAGCCATGGATGAAACACGGGTGCTGAAGTGAAGGAAGTAGGGCATACGAAGTATGATTTATACCTCTATTGGAATTTCACAGTAACTCAATTTATTTTTTAAGGTTTAACTGAATTTATGGAGATCGCATGGGCCCACAGCCGCGACTGCAGGTTTTTAGCTTATACGCAAGTTCTGTGAGCACATGTGAAAATTTTAGTGCTGGCAGATAACTTTTAATTAAAAGGACAGGAGATCAAGTCTTAAGGATTTCAGGCCTTTGTTGCTGTAGGTCTAACACATTTTTAACTGTCCGCTAAAGTAACTGCCATGGATTTTACATCTACTGGGAAGAAAAGGCATCAAAACATGACCAATGGAGAAGTGCCGGGAGCTGATTGAGGCCAAACCCACTTGAACACACAGCACCGTATTTGAATCCTGACTTTTGGCATCACTGCTAGCAAAAGTTTGGGCCTTGGCCTGAAAAGGAGCGACTGAAATGACAGCTATGGAAACATATAAACATACATGTGGCACAGCAGTCTAACCATAAGCATGAGCCTGCTGTCATGGCGCAAATGGGAGCAGCACAAACAAGTCCGGGGGCTGAAATGCATGTGACTTCAGGTTTATTTAAATGACTTTCTCATTATTTGGTTTTCTTATTTTTTTAATGTTTCATTTCCGATGTATATGAATGTACATACTATATTTGGTGCTTTTTTTTTTAACATTATACTAGATGTGTGCATACTAAAAGATTATACAGAATTACCCTAGGAATCTTTAGCTGCTTTTGAAATCATGATTTATAATACCATTAACAAAAATTACACTATGCAAAATACACCACAGCCAACATTCTCATGACTTCAAAGGAGCTACTGTCAGCTGAACACAGAAGTCTTAAACATTTTTATTATTTACATACTGGGATAGTCCGTGTAACGTGTACTTCTTTGATGCACACAATCTGTGATTTTTATAGGTATATTCTGTATGCTTAAACACCATACAGAAGAAAGGAAAGCTATTAGTAATAATGAAGACTCACCAGCAACATTAACAATGAATTTTCTGGCTTTTATTAATTCCATGTCATTTATTTTATCTAGATTGTTGGTTTGAGATACTGTAAGTGAAACTTTTCAGAGTCTTCTGCTTATCCATCCTTTTATAATACTTTTCTGTCTACTAAAACATTTCATTAGCTGGCCTGTAGAGGATTTGTCTCTGCTCAGCAGAATATTTCTATCTCAGGGCAGAAAAATGTCTGGAAATAACTGAGAGAAGGGACTGTCACCAGATCTTACTAGAGGAATTGTCATTTCTATTTGTGTTCTGAAGTATGCTGCAGGGCTACGTGAAATGGGAAAGCTGTACAAAGAGACACATTTCAAATAGGTCACCTGAAAACTGAATAGTGCATATATGAGGAGGAAGTCTCCACCTTGGATGCCTAACACTTGCAATGCACTTGGGATTTATTCCTTCACTTTCTTGCAAGACAGAATAACAGTACACTCATACCTGCAACATCAAATTCTATTTCCAAAGTGACCTTGTTGGTGATAGAGGAGTCTCTGAGCAGTTGATTGGCCTCATCAAATGTGCTGTCTTCCGTCGGGACACCGTTTATTGCCACTATTCTGTCTCCTATTTGCAGCACCCCACACCTTGGTACACAGTGATAGAAAACAACCATCAGATGTGCATGTTACCAGAACCAGCAGTATCAAACACGTTCCACCTAACCTTGAAGAAGTGTGACACAGCAGCTCAACGGTCTACCCAGGCACTGAGCAGGACAGAAACCGCTGCTGCCCCTTTGCACCAAGACACTATCAAGCACTCCCAGCACAGGTCGTGCTCTCTAGGTGCTGGGACCCAGCAAGAGGGTCTCTGCCCCACCCATGGACATCTACAGGTGTTGTAGCTCTTCAGTGGCAGCTAGTACTTGCCTGTGCAACTACTACTGTTCTCATGTCATGACTGAAGACATAAATAAGCATAAAAATGCAGTTGAGATGCTGCAATGGCATCATAAGTAAGTCAAAACTCTGGTACTCCCTAAGATTTGGTTCTGTACCAAAACTGCATAGAGCTGGATATGCCCCATGGCACCCTGAATTATCACTATTTTGACTTCGGCGATGTTTCTGATTTTTTTTTTTTTTCCTTTTGCATGAATATTGCTTCCAGTCTCCAGCTGGAGGACTCTGGATGATAAAAACACTGGTGCTTGTCATTCTTATAGCTGATCAAGCATATGAAACATTGTAAGGACAGTTTATTACTTGCCACACTTCCATTGAGCAAGGCCCTGCAATTTATCACAAATCGAAAGCAACAAGCCCGAAGTACCCCGAGGAATGCTCACCAAAACGCACTTAGCAGTCAACTGAAAGAACCTCACCTTTCCGCCGGACTGTCAGACTCAATATAGGAAATGAGAGGTGGAGAAGACAAGGTCTCAGTAGCAAACACGCTACCCTGGAGCTGTATCCCAAACCCTACTATGGGGTCAGCTGTCAGCACTACTTCTGTGGTTTCTGTGTGGACGACCTGCCCAGCCAAACCAACAGTGCTAGAGGCTAAAGACACTATAAAACAGAGCAGACCAGGAGGAAAGACATTCATACACAGCAGAAATTTCATTGGTCTTTGAGACAATTCATCTGTACAACAAACCTAGTCGACAAAACATCTCTTTTAGTCAATTTAGGCTAGAGTTTATAAATTACATATAAACACTTATGACATATAAAGAGAATAGAAAACATCTGGTTGTATGTTAGAATGCAAAAAGATAGTTCTTGTACTGAGTAAAATAAATGTTTGACACCCCCACCCCAGAAATCTCAGAACATCCTTGAATACCGTTTGCTTTGGGTTTGAGGCGTGGATGAGCAGAATTTTCACAGGAGCTAAGGGAATTGGAGGTGCAAGCCCAGCTGTTATTCAGACTGATTCCCACAAGCTCTTTTGAACATCTCACAGCAATGCATTGCTGTTGGCAACAAAGCACATGGCCCGGGCTTGCTTGCAAGAAATAAGGATGCCTTCCCCTTGTACATGGTTACTACATGTCAGCCATTTGCCAGGCTAACTGGGTAATGTAGGTTGAACAAACCCCTCCCTCTGTTTTAGCAACCAGTGTATCTCAAGAGATGGTGAGAAAGAAGTTCTTTGGGGTCTCTCAAAGGAACTGGGGAACTTTCTGTGAGAAGCACAGGCAGCTACTTCTGTAATCCTGATTTACTTCCTCCCTCTGTTCTCACTCTTGTTCTAAATAGGCTGCGTTACAGAACAAATCAAGATAAAAACAACATTGAGATTCAATGCAATTACCTATGAAAGGAGGAGACTGCACCTTTGATTCTTTGATCTCTGCCTAAATGTCTATTGTATCATTGTTTGAATTCCCCCAGTGACAAACTACTTACTACCTTTCATTATATCATACACAGAAAGTTAGAGTTTTTCAATTCCCATTTAGACAAGTAACGGTAATCCTCCAGTGCTACGGATTCTGAATATTTTCATGTTATAAATCTATGCCATTACCTCTCCACCTCTAATTTCCTTCAAGACCCATTTCTGCCTGCAGTAGCTACTAAGAATTAGATGAAAGTTCATGGTTTACCTGAGGGCTGTTTAACTGTGGATTTTTTTTCTTTGATTTGGGAAAAAATTAGTTCTTGTTTTTACATTATAGATAATATTAGCACAGCTGTACAAACCTGTGAGAGATTGTGTAATTATTTCCCACACTTTGGAGATACAACCACTAGACTTCTGCTCTGAAATAGTTAGTATAAAATCGGATTAATGTGGCACAGTTGCCAATGACAGTTCTGTTGCAAAAGTTTCACTTGCCAAAACCAGCATGAGTTTCGGTTTTCACCCAGCAAAGCTCCTTTCAACTCTGAAACCGTCTTTTCTAAATTACTGTGAATTCTCACTCATATCTTGTTTTAATTTTCCTTTGTGAGAATTGTGTAGTATTTCAGTTACTCAATAGCTTCCTTCTTACTGTTTCTTTTATCTGCACTCAATAAGACATGCTCATACCCAAATGCAAATACCAGTAATCTGTTCTTAGAAATGGCCACCAGCTTTAGGATTTACTGCATGTGAGAAATAGGTTTCTCCAGCCCTCAGCGCTGCAAAGGCTAAATATGACTAAATGAGAAAAATTCAGACTTAATATAATACCAGATCCCCTAACACTCCCTCTAGAAATGTCTAAATTTAGGGCATCCAAGCTCAGAAAAGTTCGATTTTCCTTTTCTTTACGGTCATACAACAGTTACTTGTTAGCTACGTCTTTGTTTCCCACCACATAGGTGTCCATTCCCGCTGTACAGCAGGCATGTAGCAGACTCTTTAACTTTCTTACTCTTTTTCTAATGCCCTACCAGGAACCTAAAGGTCTCACAACATTTATTTCAACTTTTAGGACAGCTAAGGTTTTAATTCACATTGGAAAATTAAGTTACTATTTGTAGGATTTCAAACTCACCCTGATAAATATCTTGATGATGTGGACACTTAAAAGTGACAATTAGGAACTCCTCCCACTCCCAAGGAAAACAAAACAGGAACAAAAGAAGCAGAGATGAAAATGCCCATTCCAAACCATGTAACGATAGCTACATGCTAAGCCTCTATAAAATGCCACAGGTACCCAAACCCATGACTTAGAGCATGTTGAGGTTTGTAACTCAACAACAACTGCAGCAAGAAACATTGCCATTTTTTTGGCTGCTTGATGGATTAGGAGTTTTACAGGCCAGGAAGCAGCCTTATTGATTTAACAAGGGGGCATGGATGTATATGTAGTTCAAGTGAACCCTGGTTGCTACTGCCAGGGGTACATTTTAGCATAATTGTATAGTTTTCATCCAACTCTCAGCAACATTCCTGGGGGCTAGTTTACTATATGCTCTGCAGTTCTGTAAATAATAATCTTGAATTTGAACATTATATACTTGTTACTTTTATTTCTTGAGCCATATGAGAAGCAGAGCAAGATGTATTTAAAGGTACATATATGGATTATTATGCCTGTAGTCTCCTGCTCTGACGCTTGAGAAAATGCAAAACGTTCACTATTCCTCCTGGTAGCAGCTAACTTGGATGTACTAAGAAAACAGCACCCATGCACATCTAAGACCCTCTCTAATTTCTATCAGATATGCAGCCCTAGTAACTATCATGTAAGTTGGTATAAAACTGTATCGCACTTTCAAGTATTAATAGGGACCTATTACAAAACACTTCAGGATTTAAGCTTTAACCAAATAATAATCTAAGGGTTTCCACAATGAATACCATACTTTAAAACCAAAAAAAGTGGAAGAAGAATAAAAATTGAAACCAAGTGGCATAAATAAAGCACGTGACAGCAGGGCACGCCTTCAATTTTTACAGCCACATGTTTGGAAGAATTTGTGTAATTAATGCGATGATCGTAAAATCATGGCCATGAAAGTCTTGTAACCCCCTGTACCGTCATACTTCACCATCATGAATTTTGGCATGATCACACTGTTATGCACATTTTCCTAAGTAACTGGCAATGTAAACTTTACAGCACCCTTCACCAATACATCTTTTTCTTCCCAAATGACATCCTAAGAGATTGATTAAAAGTTACATTAATAAACCCCTCAAATGATCCAACTGGATTAAAGAAAAAAAAATCCCACTAAAATTAAGAGAGTGTGCTATTCCTTTTCTACGAAAAGGACAGCAGTCGATGCTACCTGGTTCTCATGAGTCTCCCACAAAGGGAGAGAGGCAAGGTTTTCCAAGTCCTGTTGATGGACGGTGGAAGAGTACAGGACCAGTCATTCTCTATCATGGTCACTTGTAGCACATTCAGTCCAGTGCGGCTCTCAAGTTGGCTGTTACTGCAGTCACAAGTATGGGTATAAGTCTAGCAACAGGAGTAAGGAACTCTGCATGGGCTGAAAAGCAAGCTCATGGAAAGGGCAAGCAAGCTGCCTGGCCAGCCAATTCCTCCAAAGCCAGCTCTGATGCGGGGTTGCTGAGGCAGTCACTGCTCGCAGTGAGGCACAGACTCGGTGATGGGGCCAGTGCCACATATTTCGTAATGCTCTACATCCAGACCTCACAATGCAAATGCATAATAAACTACCCCACAACAAAACCTCATCCTAATTCCTCCTAGTTCGAGATTTGTTTAATCACAGCAGCCTGTCATCCCCAGGGCCTTCTGACTTGAGGAATCTTTCAGGTAGGCTGCAGTGCTTTGACTGTCCCACTTAAATCTCATGTCACTGGCCTTGTTTTGAGCCTTTGCAGGTTAGCAAATTGCAGGGCAAGGCTTTCTGGAAGGAAAAATATCTGCAAAATATAACACCACAAGTAACAGCTGTCTCCAAGATCCATAACAGGATTAGCTTTCAGGATTAACAGTCCTTTGCTGGATGGAACAGCTATAATATAGCACAAAGAACTATTTTTTGCATCCAGCATTATTTTACTACTAAATCAATTACTATTAGTGTAACATTACTATTGTTTCCCATGTGCACATGAGGACACATAAGAGCTGGACCCCTACTGATACTATATCATGGATGGAGACATTATCTCCCCATGACCCAAAAGAATGCATTAGAAGCTAACATGTCAAGAGATGAGTTGTGAAAAATGGCTGATCACATTAAAAATAAAAAAATGCACTTACAGGCAAACATTATGTAAAAATAGTTGCTTTATGAAAGAAGTAAGAACAAGCAAACAACAACAAACTGCAAGAAAGCAAAACCTCAGTTCCTCTCAAACATTTCCTCACAACTCCATAGTGACTGGCCTTAGTTGGAGGCTGCTGGTTTGCTCTGATTTTGTTACGGCCGTGGGGAATCTTTAATACAGGGCAGCAGCGCTGTAATGAGCAGCAGCTCAGTTCTTCCAGAGCGGACCTGTGAGCTTTATTAGCTGGAGCAGATGATTTACAGAGCAGTTCTCACTTCCCTGCTCTGGAGGAACTGAGCTGCTGAGGATCACACCAAGATGGACAAGCCAAAAGGAAAAGTGGCACTTGCATGGAGTCTGCATACAGCGATACTCTCTCTGGCCCAGTGAATACTTAGCAATACGCAAAGTTGAATGGCCTGAAATATATCCACCCTGGCTTGTGAAACTATTAACTCATGGGAAATCCACGCTTTGAATCCCAGAGAGCGGTCAGAAAAAAGACTGTTTAGTCTTCACTGTTATTTGTTGCTCTGTCTCACAAAACCAACTGTACAGGTTATGGTGTTGATGTAAAGATTAAAACTACTTAGAGGGTACAGCGGCAAGCCCTTCTTCCGCAGTGTGATTAGTTGGTTGAGCTTACTAGCAATCTGGTTTTGACTATTCACCTATGAATTCTATTCCCTGATGGAAATGGGAACAGTTGAAAAAGAAATTTGAAAATCACTTCAGTAACGGTATAACAAACTCTTGCAGAATTGTCTGAAGGAAACATTGCTTTCTGTATTGCAGATGAGACAGTTAAGCTGCATGGCCTCTACTCATCTCATTTTAGCACTGGACAAATATTTTTATGCTGAAGTTTCCCTACATCCAACAGAAACTCCAACTGTTCTCTCTTCTAATATATATATATTAAATAAGGTACTTTGTACCTTTTTTCTGTATCTTCCCCCTCTTACACCCATTCACTGCACATTTTGAGCAAATGCTGTTACCACCTACAGGAGCTTTTGAAGTCCTTCTTTTTCATCCTCCGCCTCATCATTGTCCCACGCGGGCTGGTGGAGTAGAGGCTGCGAGGTAAGGTCCCCATGTTCAGGGAACTCAGGCTGTATGCACTCATGGAGGTAGGAGAGAAGGATGAAGACACCAAAGCTGCTGTAAGAAATCAAACACTTGGCATACAGCACTCAGTCTTCACGGAAGAGTGCGGCACATGCCTGTAACTCATCAATGAATCAAACAATGTGTATGATGCACAGGAATGGTTTGTGCATTTCCAATAACAAAGACATTAAACCACACAGGTGACCCTGGGTAGAAGTATAGCCAGCATTTCATGAAAATACCTGCTGGAAGCTAACAAAGATACTGTAGATAGAAAAAGTACATTCATAGTATATAACTTATTTTAGGCGAAGCATGTTAAATTAAATTTTTCAACGCATATCCATGAACCAATGCAGATCAATATGTCTAGATACGCTAATTTTAGAAATGCCTTTTTGTGGCAGGTAATTTCTGACAAAAGATTTGTAAGCAATGCTTTGCATTCAAAAATGATGTTTTATATACACTACTCAAATCTAATGGTTTACTCATATAGCAGAAGAGCTGATTCATTCAGAATTTTCAAGCCTTTTCCTGTCTACAAAGGTTGCCTTGTTACAGAAAGGAAAGGTGTAAAATGTCAGAAATAACCTTGGCATAGCTATGGAAAAGTGTAGCATCCATAAAACTGAAAAGGATTTAGTGCCTGAAATGGGAGAAGTATGAGTGAAAGAAGAGGGGAGGGAGGAGGAGGAAGAAGAAAGAGAAGGAGAGAATATGTCAGCAGGAAAAAGCGTGAAACATTACGAAGGCTTTTTTGAGGAGGCGCTTTCTGGATTTTCAAGGCTGGCATCCTGCAATGGTCAGGGTGGTAGGTGTTATAATGGTGGTAGGTGAGGAGGCTGCTGTGGCTGCTGGCACACGAGTCCCAGGTAAGTTGCCTGTTGCTTCTTTGAACCTTCACTGCCCGCATGAAGGGATGATGGAAAATTAGAAAACAAAAGGACCAGAGAAGAGGGAGAAGTAACTGAATTGCTCAAACAAACAAAAAAAAAAGTAAAAAAATGAAAACAAACTGAAAATAAAATAAAATGAAATAATAAATAACCTGGTCTTGTCTTCTTACTGGGAGTGCTAACCTGAGGAACAGAAATAGTATTTTTTTCCCTCGAATAAATGCTTCTGATTTTTTTTTTTTGTCCTGTATTTGTTTTTAAAAAGATTAGTACTGAATCAATTTCTAATCTCTCTCTGGATTTAGGAGCTAAGATTGCAAACTTCCTTAGACAATACTAAGGCATTACATATGACCACTAAGTGATAGTTTCTAAGAGTCTGCTTGCATTCACCTACATGAAAAAGACCAACCAAACACTGTACATAGATCTACCTAAAATGGAGATGTTTACTTGCCAGTCATTTCAATTTACTGCATCGACATTTTAATTTTGCCGCCATCTATTGTTGGTATTACGCTATTCTGTGCAGTAAATGACTTCCCTGGGCCAGCAGCAGAGAGACTCTATCTTGAAGCCTGGCTAATAAAGAAAAGCGCTCTTATTGATTAGTTGGATGTGCAATTTAATGTTTTTTTTTTTAAACTTGATCTTCAAAACTTTAAAATGACCCTTTTCTGGATGAAATTTGAGACCACACTTGATTGCTGATTCTATGCATGGGGAGTCTGGCATATGCCAAAAGTGAAGGCCAGTAGTCACCAAGAGAACAGGAAGTGTTTCAGTTGATGTGTCAAATATTAAAGGAAAATGATTGACTTCACCCTTCATTAAATATGGTCTATTCATCACTAAATTCAGCGTATCTGTGTCCTTGCTGAACTGCAGTGGAACGCTTCAAGCTGGGAACTGGTCAGTGAATTTTTGTTGTAAACCCACCAAGGGATTCACCCGTACTCTTTGGCCCGTGAGCTGTGTTACCTGTGTCTCTCTGCTACCTGCTCTATCTATAATGGCTGCGGACAGGTACGACCCCATGCTGGACTTCAACAGTAGCCAAATATCTCGACTGTCAGGGTTGGACCCACACCTTGCATTCACACCTCATTCTGTGAGACAAAATAAGGGGGAAACGGGTAGCCACCGCAGCAAGCACTGGGAGAAAGGAGAAAAACTATCCTTTTGTTTCACTTCATATGGCGTGGCTGATGATCTGCTAACTGTCTGAATCTATTAACCCTCCTCTGACTCCAAAGCAATGCCAGTCCCTCCAGCGAGGACACCCCAGGGAGAGGAGCGGAAAAGGAGAGTACAGGGGCCCACGGTGGGCCCACAGCCTGGTGGGGTGGTCAGGACTCCGGAGGCCCTGGCGCTGCCAGGCTCGGCCCTGCGGCCCAGGCCTGCGTCCTCCCTGAGAGCACCCCTGCGGAATCAGAGGAATTCTTCCCTCCCCTTGACAGATACCGAAGGTGAGGTGCGAAGCCAGCACCAGGACTTGGGTTACCTCACCCACTGGCACCTCAAGAGACTTCGGGAAATCTCACATCAGCCAGGAAAGTCCCAGAAACAGCAGCAGTAGCCTGATATGGCCATATGTATCTTACAGACTTATCATATCTTCTGAGATGAAACGGTCTCTTTGATTACGCACACAGACAGCAAGATTTCTGAACTTCAACTACGGTGTAAAAATTAAAATCTGATAAGCACAATGTGGCCAGGTGGATTTTCATTATTTTCAAGTTGCTGTGAGTCTTGTTTAATTAAAAAGACTGCTTCCAGCAGGAAATTATCTGTAGTCTTAGGGTTTGGTTTTTTTTAATGCTTTATTTTCACACTGAGAGTAGAGATAAAAATGTCCTACAAAGTGGGAAGGTACACAAATTCAGTTTGCTCAGCTTGTAGAAGGATAATCCCAAGTCAACAAAAGTTCTGTAAAAGAAAATCCTATTGTGTGTAACCGTAGTAATTTAGTGGTAATTTGAGCTATTCCAACTCAGGGTTGTGTACAGCGAACATAAAACTAATGGGGCAGCAAGAGAAATGAATGTTAGCAGCACAGTATAAAGGGGGAAAAAAAAAAGAAAAAATCTGATATTTTATAGTGCTCTGCATTTTATTTTAGGGCTAAAATTTCAATTTGTTTTATATACTGACTTCCCTGCCCATTTTAGATTCCTAACATGTTCCCATAAGACCAATAACTGAGCTCAACAGATACAGCCCTAATGACTCTGCTTATCCCAGATGCATAAAGGGAGCTTTTCAAAGTCTACAGCATCTAGGCCATACCACACCTGATGAAAGGTTGTTTCCAAGAGGATACTTGCTTCCATAAAGCACGTTACATCTTGAATTGGTTGTGATATTGGAGTAGCACCATCTGGTGAGGGGCTGGGAAGGGCTGTAAACCTCTAGCTATTCTGCCTTACTTAAGAAAGCAACTTTATTACCTCAGGGAGATTTCTCCCCAAAAGATGCTCTTATGCAGCTTTTGCAGATCCCCTTGAGAGGATTTCATAACGGTCAGTTCTTAACTCTGGCATGGCAAAAGCATTGCTTTTTCTAAGCATCTACACCAGGTCAAGGTGACTAGGACATTAACAGCATTAATTTGTTTTAAATGTTGGTTAAGAAACTGACTGCTTCAAGTAATACAATCATCTACACAAATCTTTGGACCTGGTACTCATCTTCCCAAAAGAAACGCTCTTCAGAGGTTCTTTAACCAACCAGAAATTGATTGTGTGACATCTTTGCTTCAAACCCATGAAAGATACGTTTGCAACATACAGTCATAACTGAAAAGAATGGAAATATATTGCAAAATTTGGTCACCTCATTCTGCTTTGCAGTATCACTCCCTGCTCCCTCACCCCTCTAACTGGCTTAAGTAGAAAGGGGAAAGAAAGGCAGCTGAATAATGGAAGAACGTGGTAGTGCAAGGGTTACTTTTTGTTCACCCTGGTCTAGGAGAAACTAGAGTCTCCTCAGCCACTAGTTCAAAATTCACCACTCTGACAAACTGACTAGAGCATCGCTTACCCAGGGACATCCTGGATCTGTCCAAGAACATTTACCATCACTGACATTTCTAGGCCTCAGAAATCTTGTTCTGGTCTAAAGGAAGCAGAAGCACAGTACCAACAGGCTCAGAAAATAGTACCGCTGGTTCCTGCTGCAACACAGGTACCTACTCTCTGTGTATTTGATAACCCTTGTTACTTTGACGTCCATCAATGTGCGGTATTTTAGACTGAATTTATGAATGTTGTGAATTAGCCCCTTTCTCAGGACTAATTAGAAGACAAGACAGGCAGACCCCATCTCCAAATACTAAGACGTTTTAGATATATTTAATTTGAAAATGGAAAGCCATTGTCTTCAAGCATGTTGGTATGAAATAAATGTCATGGTGAAAAAGGGCTGGGATCTAGGGAACTGTTTCCAAACTAACCTTTTTCATAAGCACTGACAATGAACCCATGAAGCAATCTCAGGGAGTACTTTAGAAGATGATGGCAATAAATAATAATGCCATTAATAGAGAAAATACGTGGGGGTTTTTGAGGTATTTTAGGGGAGAACAAGTGTTATTAATGAAGTGGTCATAACAGACTATCAAGTCAATATGCTGAAAAGAAGATGGCTGTGTTCTTCCTCCCTCCTCTAAATTTAAGAAGCAATTTAGAGATTCATTTACCGAAGTACCTAGTTGCCCCCCTATGACTGCAACAGTAGAGTAACCAGGAGTCTTTATGTACATCTACAAATGTGCAGAGCCATTTCTCTGTAAAACATTTCCTTCTCTATCCATAGGAATCTCGGAGGGTACGTTAAGGCCAAGAAAACACAGAGCTTCTCAGAAACTGCAGAATCATAACCGGGGGAGCTGAAACAACACTTAGAGACGTAACTGCTGCGATAGCTTTCTTGGCCATTCAGCAAGGGCAGACAAAGTAAAAGACAGAAAAATAAGGGGGTATTTGGTGCTACGTATCTCTTACCGTGCTCCGGGCCTTTCAGCGCTAGCCGTGTCTGGTGGTGAGGAAGGATCTCAAGTTTGACATTATCCGCTGCATTAGCCAAAAATTGCGTTGCTTCTGCCAGCGTACAGTACTCCATGCTGGTGCCGTCAATGGACAGAATATGGTCTCCTACATGTAATGCACCACATCTACATAAAAGGGGAAAAAACTCAGTATGATCAGGTATGCTTTTTGCTTGGAAAATGAGTTTTACTGCCTTCAAACTGGTCATGACAACTATGAACGTGTTCTTTTTTTTCAAGAGAGATTTGTGTTTTGTAGGCATTGTCACTGGTCAGACTTTATATCTATTAGTACAAACCTTAAAAACAATTCAGTTAATACAGTATATGCCAAGACATCACTCACAGAACTGGAATGGGGTAGCTGACTATAAAAATATGTGTGAATGGCAGCAGAATAAAATGAGAGGAGCTTAAGGAGACTCAAATAGCTTGGTCACATATCCCTCACACAAGCACCCAGTTCATCATTTTTTGAGTTATATTTCAAACATTTATTAGTACAAAAGCTGTAAATGACGATGAAATTATGCAGTAGTCAAACAAATAATGAAACCAGGGCTAGCATGGTGACTTGAGGAGTGGGGTGGGGAGGGGGCTATCTGCTAAATCTTGCTGCACTCAAGAGACTGGCTACTGGATGAGTTGAGAAATGCAAACACAGCAGTCAGCATCCCGACGTACCAGTCAAGTGGACAGCTCCTTTAATTGGTTACCCCCTGCGAAATGGGAAAAAACAGAGGGAGAAAATTAAAGCATCCTGCACCATTGAACTGGAGAACACCCCTGGATCAATGGCCGTCACTCTCAAAGTTTCTACTGTAGGGAAAAGCCCACAGAGGAGCTGTAGACTCACTGCTACAAGTGGGTGCTACCAAAAGCACCATTGTCAAAGAGGAGTTACAAGGTAGGGTGACTGGGGACATGCAGGAGGAATTTGCTGCTGAAACGTAATATTTAGATAGATATGTATATAGAAATATACTGTATATGTATAAACACATACACACACACACACACACACAAGCACGCACCCCAGAAAAGATACCACAGCTCTGCCACAGAGGTTTAGACCATTGGGGAAAAATAACTATCTTTTTTTGTTTTTTAATGGTTTAAATGGTTTTATTTAAAGGTTTAAATGAAGTGGAAGAATTACAGCAAAATAACTTCAAAATACAGAAGCCAGTCTTTTAATACCTCAATCGTATTCTAAAATATCAATAAAAAAATCCAGACATAAGGAGTTCCATTTCACTGTGCCACAAGTATGAGTGATATATTCTAAAAGAACACTTCAAGGTTGCAAAGCCTCAAAATTTACTTCCCTTGACATCTGTTCCATATTGTGGGCTTACTTTAAGAATTCCAGTGGGTTATTTATTTTTTTAAATACTAATCTCTGCCACAGCATTACATTTAATAGTCAGAGCAGACCTCTAAATTCCTGTGTTGCATAGTGCAAGCAGTCAGTCACACACTACACAGGGGCTGGCTTGAATACTACATGAATGAGCTAATGTAAATGGTGTCCTGGAAGTCTTAAACTTGGCAGTATGGAACAACGATCTGACAAAGTGCTAATTTTAAGATCTGCAACCTCGAGAGCACCTGGTTCAGTCAATTTTGTTGAAAAAAGGAAGAATTTCTTTACAACCAAACCAAACGGAAGTAGAAATAAAATGGATATATGGACCTGCAGTGTCAGCCCTCTGTCACACTCACCTGTCTGCAATACTTGCAGATTTGATTTTGTCTATGACAATGACCTGTTTGTTGCAGCACATCGAGGTAGTTAGTGCAACCCCAAGAGCAGCACCAGGAGTTTTGGCAACTTCAACTAGCAGTGGCCCAGACGCTGTTGCTACGGAATCTGTTAAAATTAGACAACAAAAGATCAGTATTATACCAATGTGGTACTTATGCCATTTTCATATTTTCCTACGTAAAATCTCCATGGCTATTCTATTTCTCTAACCAGATGACATGCTACTCAAAAAAATTCTGGAATAGCATCAGTTTAGGTGTCAAGAATCAGCTCTTAACGTCGAAAATGATAAAAGCAAGAGGAAGTTTGTGAATCTGGGAGATCTGGAACCTTCTGAGTGTGTCAGAATCAGAGATGGACCAGGTTAGGGAGCCAGGATGTGTTAGCGAATCACTGTCTTGAATACCTGAAGCTAAAAATTACCTGGAATTTAAAACAGGCATGCTGAAGAAACAGAATTAATTAAAAAAGTAGAAAATTATCTGAAAAAAAAAAAAGAATAGATTAGACAAGGATGCTAAATTAATTTTCAGAAAAGAAGGGAAAGATCTGTGGACAACAGTTATAATAATGAAATGAAGGCATCGAAGAAAGGGTCTACCAGAAATCACTCACAAAAAGAAAGGACAATTTAGGAGAAGATGGTGAAAGTGCAGGAAGCCAGGCAGCTAGAAATAGTAGGAGTTAAAGCAAAATGCATGTGAGGAGGTTCAGAAGATTCTTGTAATATCCTGTCACTGGATAAAGTACTGCCTTGCAACAGGGCACCGATAGTAAATGACCAACACTAAAAAACGAAAGCAGAAACATAGGAGGCAGCAACAGTCATGATTGATGACTGTGGTGAGGAACTATGCCCAAGAGAGACAAGTGCTAGACAGAATAAAGAAAAAAGACAGCAAGCTGCTTCCTAAATGCCAAAACAAAGCAGGCAGAGATAAGGGTGAAGTACGTTCTGGAGACTGCCTGAGAACTACTAACCGATACCCATCAATCAACAACTGATCTCCGTGGAGTAAGCTACGGTAAGTGAAGGTGTCCTTTAAGGACATAAAAAGACTGAGACAAAGAAAATGGTACCGGAAGCCTTTGGAGGTGCTTACAATCAGAATAAGGAAAAAATGAATCAACAAAGACTTATGCTGGAGCAAAGTTACTAAATGTCCTGCTGACAACTGGGAGAGATTCATATTCACAGAGTACTGGAGCCTGCTGTAAGAATACTAAGAAAATGTTCACCTGTGATGTGTCTCAAAAGTCCCTGAGATTGAAGCTGTAAAAGAACTGCAGCTGGGCTTCAAAGTATGGAGAAGACAAATATAAGATATTCCATTTAGTCTTAAATCTAGAAAATCAGTGCAAAAATGTAATTCTGACACAGAAGAGAAAGAGATAGAAGAGAAAAACTAACAAGCCATATGATGATAGAAGAAATTGAACGAGAGCTTGATTAATTAACACTCAGCTAAGGTGCTTTTCCTAGTTAGAGAGTAATGTAGGTAAACTGCATATAGAAATGGAGTGAAAAAAAGGTGCTCGGATGGAATAACATACAATACCAGTAAAACTTCAGTTAATTATTAGAGAATTCTGCCAACCCACCCCACCCCCAACCTGAAATCACTTTTATATTCCTGTTACCTTTTTTCCAGTTAGAAACCTGGGGGTTTGAAGGGGAGATAGTATTTTTGAAAGCACCCACTAAATCTGAGTGGCTCATTTTTGCGCCCAGCTGGGACTGACTTTTTAAAGGCTTAACTTCCACAGGCACTACCAAAATAAGCTGTTCCACAAATCTGAACCAAACTTTAAATTGTGATCCAAAAGAAGAGAGCCCACCCAGTAGTATTCCTGCCTGGAGCATCAGGCACTAAATAGCTTTAAAGCTGGATGAACTGCCCTCAGCAGCTACCCGTCTTTCTTTCTCCAGTAACAAAAGGAGGAGGTTATCCCAATGAAACTCCTGTCTTCGACGCCTTGGTCAAGGGTCTAAGTAAGGCAGGATGCGTGCAGTGATTTGCATACAGCCAAATAAACAGAGCAGAATTTAAGAATTCCGACTCCCATTCCCATGCTGAGAAACAATTATTTTCTTCTTGAATATTTCAGTGGTTTCTGGAGCTACAAACAAGCTTGCACTTACAAACATATGGGAAGAAGACTCAAACGACGTTCGTCATCAGTACTGTGACAAAGGCTTGAACTCACATTGATCCAGAAAATGGCAAAGCTCAACTTGTTATTGGCCTATCTCAAGTTCCTTCTGTAACGATTGCCTTGAGGAACGGAGAGGAAACTAAATGCAAATATCTGTTGAGAACAAGTAAATCTTTCAAGATGCTGCTCCAGAGTTACTTGAGAAATGCAAGCTTGTGCCCTAGCGTTACTTCCCAGGTGCCTGTTGAAATGCACAGGGAAGAGAAACCAAGGCAGATAGGATGAATAAATAAGATAACCACATTAGAGGAACCAGAAGAGAAGAAATGGAGTGTGTCTAACTGTGGAAAATAAACACAAGGAAGAGAAATCAGAAGGCAATAATCAAGCACACATTCCCTGACAGAGAAGGATTAGTTTATCATGTTGAAGTAAAGCATGGGTATGAAAAATGAATCATACAGGTATAAATTATTCATGTGTGAAGATGTTTCAGTCATTAAAGTATTTACACTGTGACTAAAGCACTTAGATAGTATGTTGATTTATCGGCTATGTAATTACAGAAGATATACTGATGAATGTTTGCGTGAAAAAAGCTCCAGATTTTTGATTTTGTTAATCATTTTTCTCACTTTTGAACACTGCATCTCAATCAGTACCAGAGGCTTGATTAAAACCTCTCAAAGGAAGCAGCATTGCTTTCCGCATGCTAATATGTTTCTTCAGCTGGATAGCAGCATACCTTTTTTATTTAACAGGGTTTTTTATTCTGAATATACTTTTATGATGTGTAAATATACTACATGATATATAAAAAATTTTGGATAAAATAAGGAGTGTCATCACCCTCCCTCACCTCAAGAGATAATCACAAATGATTTTTAAATTTGAAAAAATCTATTTTTTTATCCTAATTTCCAAAGGAAATAAAGCCGAAGTGATCGCATTACATGCATTTGTTTACACACTTGTAAACGTATGTACCTGTTAATCGTTGCCTATCCTCGTGGCTTGTCGAATCCAGTTCAACAACTGATGGGTGGTGGAGGACAGAAAACCTCTTTAGGATTCCCACAGTAGGGCAAGCCAAAAAGTAAGCTGCTTGTGTTAGGCAGCAGAGAATCTACATGTGAAACAGTATTTATAAATGCTCTAAAATGGGAAAAGCTTCAGTCAGGTTGCAATCAATATCGACACTAACTCCACTGGAAACCAAACTTTCTCAGTCTATGACGCTTTCTTTTTTCTTTCTTTTTTTCTTCCCAAAGCCTTCTTGTACCTCAAGCTGGGAAGTGCTGCTATACTGTGAGCACGTTCCTGCAGGAACATCGAGCTCTGTTGCTACTATCCGTGCTCTGCAGCTTCTCACTTCTCCAACTGAAGGTTTTGGGTGCTTGCCTTTTTTTTTTTTTTTTTTTTTTCCAGAAGTCATGGCAACACAAGGCACAAATAATGTTTTGAGCAGCTTGGAAGAGACAGACAAGGAGGAAGGATGTCAAAAGAGACTTTGACCTTAAGAAGCCAGCTGAACCAGTTGAAAGAGACAGCTCCACAGGACTGCTATTGATCTTGCCTGGATGCTGCTGTATCTTCCAGCAATGATGTAAGTGACAAACAAGTGGATACCTTACTGTCTCACACTAATTTTTCTCTCTCTGAGCTTTTTCCCCATTAGGTGTCCACAGGCTAACAATTTTTTCACCTTGAAATAGTATGTAACAGGTTCGTGTAGCCTTCTCTGTTGTTGCTGCAATTGTCTGACTGAAAGCAGTAAAAAAATAAATAACAGCAAGTCTGTGCTAGTTCAGATCAGTAAACAAATGCGTAGTTCCTCAAAATTGCAGTTCTCCCAAAGCAAAGTTTTAATGCTTTTGTAGCAATGCATTCACAGATCTAAATATGTCTCACTCCTGTCAAACTAGAAGCCAGTATTTCACAGAAATATTTTTTCCTGGCCAAAAAAATGCGTTTTTCTGCTCCTCATATCTTTTTTTGTTCCCTTCATACAACATCTTTACAGTCCAGAGATAGCAAGTAGATCGAACCTCTCTCAGGTAGGAGCCTTCTTTTGTCCATTTGGTGCTTGTTCTCTCTCTTTTTCTGTAACCCTGATTTTGATACCCAGTACCTCTGTGCCTCATGCTCAGACTTGGTCAAGAAACCATATTGTTAATTAGAACAAAGGGACACCCGGATTATATTTTCAGAGCAGGAAGCCTCATTAAGCTTAGGTCATATGACACCTGGACATATTTCTATAACCCTCCTAAAAGGAAAAATATCTTCTATACCTAAACGACATTCTCCAGTACCAATATGCAAAGACTGGACCGTAGCTGGGTGGATCACAGAGATGTATTTTAGTGAAGTTAAGGAAGATTGCTGGGGAAATGGGAAAAAAACCTGAAATAGCTGACACATTCTCCTTTTAAGAGCAAAACATTGGAAAATTTACAGCAAATCAGTTTGGAGAAATCAATTAGCAGCCCTATTTTCTGTAGGAAGTAGCAGGAGTTGCAACATTAAAAAGATTTTTTTTTTCTTCTAGAAATGGCTCAAAATTTCAGGTGTCAGACATACCATAGGTTTATCACCAGGAGAGCTTTGAGTATTTGCCATTCCTTTATAAAGCTAGATTGCCGAAATGCAAAAATCAGAGCCGATACACTTCTTACAGGTCACTTAAAATCCATGGCCAGTTGTACAGATCTGAGCCCAGGTAACCAACCCAAAGAACAGGCAGAACTTCTAACAGACTGGATGAATTTAGTTTCTAAGACCTGTGGCATTAGCAGTGACACTCTCCCCACAGACCATTTTGCAAGGCCCTTTACAGCACTTCTCAGCTGACAGTGGAGCAACGTAAAAGCACTCAGGGATTCTGTGTGCGTTCCTGTCTGCTTTTCTTCATTAATCAACAGACTATTCATTACTGTCAAACAGTATCTTGAACTGCACTTAATGAATCTTGTCATCCTCCATGTGGTTTCCTTATTGTATTCTTAAGGATTGGTTTTTTTAAATGAACACCAAACCAGAAAGAGCATTCTTTGTCCATTAAAACACTTTCTCTAGAAGACTGTTACACTTAATGGTGTCCCAACACCCCACAGTCCAGTGCCAAGACCGTATCCCTATCCGTGACAGAGAGACTCCATCCTCTATTTTGTACCATGGCCCCACTACTCCCCTTCTCATGTTTCCCTGAGCCTGCCTGAGTAGTATGTGGTCGACCTCCTCCGGCTGCCTGCCTTTTCCACGGTCTCCAGTAAAACAAGAGCCCAAATCAGAACTGGCTAGTTACTTTCCTGTGCAAGAGAAAGATTTGCTGGGAGTGGGGAAGCTTTTCTCCACCTTTCTCCTTCCTCTGTGCTCCTCTCCACTACCACCTTTCTTCTTCCTTCCCCAGGTTTCTAGTTCACCGGGTCAGAGGTGCAGAGAGATGAAAAAAAACACTTTTGGCACTGTTTTTCAGCCACATCCTAAAATATGCCTTAGGCTATCTTGCTACCATTTCCTTTGTGGGGCATTTTCATTTGTTCATATTTAACCCCAACTAGATGATTCGCTAAGTTTCCCTTATACACACAGAACTGACTGACGGTTATTTAAATACTAAATTTGTTGGGGTAGGAGGCTGTTTATTTATCTAATACCCTTTCCTTGCACTCCAAAGATCATCTGATCTCAACAAATCCCTAATCTCCATTTTGCAAAGAAGGGAATATTAATTACATTTTTTTTAAGATTATCTAATTAAGAAATTGAGATTGGGATCATGGGTCAATGGTTTCAAGAGGGAAAGCAGCAGCAAGGAAGAGAGGCAGGAATAAGACTTCTGCAGCGTCTAAAGAGCATGGGAACAACATTCAAGATGCCCTACAGCTGGGTAGCACCATTATCACTCAATTCAGAGCAATATTACTTGATTCCTCATACTTTTGTGACTCTAAAGGTCGTAAGTGAACCACACACAGGACACTCATGCACAGTACCAGCCTTGATATTCTGTTCTTCTAATATTGCATAATGCTTGCACCCTGGCTTTGTTCGTGCTTTATTTAGCAGAGTAACCTTTTTTCATGTCAGATCTTATTGGAAAACTGGAATCAATGCCAGCTAGCAAGCTCTGATAATGATTTCTGAAAAGCTAAAAGTCATTGACAGTGTTTCTAATTCTCCCAAGATCTAGAATACAAAAAAATGTTAAGAAGCTTAATGGCACATGAGACTTTTACCCCAAAATATATTTTGGAATGGAGTAAGCTGGCATTATATACTGCAAGCAATATTGGGGAGAGAAGGTGGTAGCTTCATTAATAATAGAACAACTACTTAAAAATTAAATATTGTTCTTTTTCAAAGGGTCAGTGGCAGTCTCCAAGGCCCAACTTAGGACCTACCATAAAACACGTCCACTCATAGTGCTCCCTTGATTACAGAGTAACTGTGTGTTTCAGGCAGGCTGTAGAGTGAGCAACAGTTGTTCTAATTTTACCTGCTAAGCTAGAATTAGAGGGGCAAAAACAGTACTAAAAAATATAAAGTAGTGTCTTTTTCCTTATTGCCAGTAACAGCATGGCACTGGAGCTGCTGGGCTAGTAAATGAAAGGAAGCTCGCAAAGTCCACAGAAAAACATGAAACTGCTGCTAAGGAAAAAATCCACCAATGGCATTTCAAAGCCTCTCACCTTTAGAATAATCAGATTTCAAAAATGAAAAATAGGGATAATTTCAAGAGGATGCCAGCAGAATGAGTGATCGTGAAATCAGAGGGACCTCTCAACCTCAGAATGGAAAATGGAGACATTATTCTCTAAACGAATGTGCCATCTATCTCCTCCCCTATACACAAGCAATTTCATATTCTTGTCAACTGACTGGCACAGTTTTTCCATTTTCTTCTTCCCACCTAATTCCTGCAATTTATTTATATGCCTCTAATTCAGCCAAGTTCTTAAAATCAAAAGCTTAGGAGCTGCCTTTACCCAATTTCATACTTTGCAAACTTAGCCCCATCATCCTTCTCCGCTAATAAATGCCTGCCAACCAGCAGAAGAACCATCCCTGCCTTCAAAGCGCTCACACCAGTGTGGGTGGGGACGTACTCAAAATCTGCTTGGGACGTACT
Organism: Elanus axillaris; assembly: GCA_026212715.1. NCBI lineage: Eukaryota > Metazoa > Chordata > Aves > Accipitriformes > Accipitridae > Elanus > Elanus axillaris. The sequence continues at coordinate 1,225,190 of JANZLQ010000065.1, forward strand.
CAAAATCTGCTTGGGACTTTCTCTCATGTTTGGAGCACAGCAGGCTGCCTAAAAACCCTTTCACTTAAAAGACTTTCCCCAATTCTTGGGAGACTCCTTCCTCCCACTAACTCTGGTTCATGCTCAGGCATCTCTCCCTTTTACTAGATCCCTTCTCTGCTCAAAAGCTGTATTAAATCCCAGTCTCTTAATTTATGTGTCTCTTTCTTTGGTGTGCCCTGTTAATCTAAACCCCAATTTATCTACTGCTCAATTTACAACAGAGACAGGATATGGTGGATAGAGCCTGTAGAGAAGGTCCTGGATCTGCCTCTTTGAAGCTAGTCTGAATGCATTTTAAATAAGCGTCCAGGCTCTGCAATTTCTTTTCTTTGCTAACTTGATAATGAATACTACATAGAAAATTCAGGTGGCACTTAAAGAACTACCAAAACCTCAAATCTCCACCCTTGATAGCAGCACATGGTTTCAGAACTTGGAAGCCTATAAAATACACCTTTATGGTCCGTTTGACAACCTGGGCCTCAAACACCCCCTTTCTATTGAAGGATGACTCCTGAAAACTGCCCTGAAACACTACATAGCATTAGACTGATTGTGAAGTGTTTGCAGAAGGCAGCAGCGATGGAATTCTGCCTACATTTTGTTCTAGGAATGGAACTCACAAATAATTGCTCTTTAAAACAATCTCCCAAAATGGTGCAAATAATATGCGAAGTCCTCTGCTGAGACCCCACAATACAAAACTCTTTTCTCTACTGCACAAAGCATAGGTAAAATCACAGAACCATCAAACCACAGAATGGTTTGCATTGGAAAGGACCTTTGAAAATCATCTAGTCCAGCTCTCCTGCCATGGGCACCTTCCACCAGACCAGGTTGCTCCAAGCCCCGTCCAACCTGGCCTTGAACGCTTCCAGGATGGGGCATCCACAACTTCTCTTGGCAACCTGACAGACACATACATGTGTACTAAAGAACTTCTCGTACTTAATTTTTTCTTCCAAGTAGGACAGGAAAGCAAATACACAAGAACTTCGATTTCTTCAGAACACTCCAGCTCTTGTCCGATTCTGTACCTGACTAATCACAACAAATAGAACAAATAAGGACAACACAATCTGCATCCCTGCTGGCAAACTAAGACACAGCTGGTGTGTCAAATTTTACATCTGCCAGCCTCGCAAGTAAGCCCGTAAGTACACACTACTATGGATAATATTAAGTGCTGGAGTACCCATTATGTCTATTTGCCCTAATAACCCTAAGTTTCCATCTAACGGGAACAGTAATAATTAGAGTGGGACTGGATTCTCTTCAAAAGCCTGCAGAGCATAAAGCCCCTTGCTGCCAGCACTTGACAGAAGGGAACAAACACTGAGAACACCCAAACTTTGTGTCGAGCTGACAGTTCCCATCTGCCCAGGGCTCTACCAGGATAACGACATCTCGGATAATCCCAAAAGCTTCAGAACAAAGGTGTGCCCTGGACACTTTGGACCTCTTGATAAGACAACTGTTTCGTGTGCACATCAGCTAAGGCAAACAAAGACATGTCAATGCTGTGGTGGGAGATACCCGAGCTGTCCGTGTCTCCCCGCCACGCCGGTGGGAGCTGAAGTCCTGGGAACAGCAGAGCCACACGAGCGAGGTGCCGGGCCCGGGACAGCCACTTCTGCTTCTCACCAGGGCGGCCGACTGATGTGCACCCCACTCCCACGTGGCTGGGCTGCTTGCTGTTCTTGAGGTGCGTGATGAGACCTTGCTCAAGGGTCCTCTCTTCTGAGCCACACCATCTCATACATTCACAATTACTTATTATTTGCCTGTGTTAGTGACCTCTGCACACAAGCTAAGTGCTATCTCTGCCTTGGAAAGCTGACTTTGGGTGTGCCTCTGCTAACGCTGAAATCAACAGACTTGGTTTGGTTGAACAGGTAGGTGGTTTCAGGCTAGTTGAAAAAACTCCTCTGCAAAGCCTATCAGGGGAGTATAAACCAGAAGAAAAGAAAAACTAAACTCTACACAGCTGTCCGTAACACAATTCTGAATGCATAACAGAATTTCTGATGGTACAAGTTTTTACTATCAGTACCGCTTCTTACTGCAAAACCTTTGGTCTCTTTTCAATAATCTGTGCACTAGCACAGCTGTCTTATAAATAATTAGTGCATTGGCACAGCCATAGTATAAAATGCTACCATGCAGAAGGTCGAGACTGAGATCTGACCTTGATATTTATGCACTGAGGAGCAGAGTAAGAGTTTTGCAGCTCTCAGGGGTTGCACAGGATATTTTGCCATTCAATGCCAACCACTCATGAAATGAAACTTTGGTAGAATGAGTCCGGGAACAAGTTTATTAACTGCCCTCTCTTTCCGCTTTGGTACTGCCTGAGTGGTAGTTCAGCAAAAATGTTTCAAAGAAATACAGCAAGTAATTGAAGTAAATTGCCCTCAAATCTAACACAGAAGCCATGGTTCTAGACATAAGCTCTTTGTGCCACATTGCAAAAATAATCCAGGATTGCTTACCTGCTGCCCGTGTATTTCCAGCTTTTCCCTTCCCAGTGCGTGTTCCAAGCAATACAGAAACAGTACTACTGGGATTATTCACACATTTAAAGTAAAAGAAAGTTTCTATATCCCCTGTTCTCTGCAGTGTACATTTACAGCAAAAACAATTCCCCACATTTCTTCTCCCCAAATCCCAGCCAAGCAGTAACCTCTAGAAACCCAAGCACCCCATAACTGACAGAGTCCCAGCAATGAGAAGTGCACTCTTCCCACCTGCTTCCCAAGCAGGCAGCCTGCCAGCTTGCTGCCAGGGCTACCCTTGGCAAAGTTCCTATGCAGCTCCTTTATCGCAGGAAAAGCCATTTACCTCCTGCCAGAGCAGCTCCTGCTGCCAGGCTCGGAGGGACTCCAGGTCCTCTCATGCCCCCGTCTGATGACTTTTTTCTTTTTGAAGTTGTTCCAGTGCTTATAAGGTACACAGATTTGTAATTCAGTAATTACTGAATTTGTGTAAAGGAGAAATCCTGAAAAACCTTTTCCAGGTGTGTTTGTGTCTTTTTCTTTTTTTTTTTTTTTTTTTTGGACCAGTGAAAATCCATCCAAATTTAGCTAAGCTGTAAAGACCTTGAAAAATTAGAGGTCTCAGTGCTTAGAAGGCTACTGCATTCAACGCTGCTGAGCTGACCGTAACAGAAAGACTAGGCTTATGCAAATTGTAAAAACCCAAATGAGGAGCTGATTAAAATCAGCAGAACATCAGTATAAATCTTTATAAAAATACATGCACATAAGAAAACCTCCAAAGTGTCTGTTTACAAACAGAATGACATTAAAAGGAAAATGTTACGGTCACCATGTGGGCACAAAGCACTTCAAACTTAATGAACCCCAGAATGAATATTGCCTAGATGAACTTATTTTTACCTCCCTTCTTTAATTAAATAATCACATATTCCTCCTTCTTCAAGAGCCTCATGTGGAAAGTAGATAGTGATTATTTAATGAGTAGCATCACTTTTACCTTTCTTTTCCATGTTCACGCCATAATTACTAAACACTGTTCTCAACCTTCTCTGAGCATACGTGGTGGAGGGAGAGCTACTGTATGGTGCAGCCTCTGAACATTCATTACAACACATAGTTATTAATGATTTTATCTTATAACCACCCTTTAAAGCAAAAGCATGGCATTATCCCCACTGTACAGATAAACAAAGGAGCATCAAAGAAATGAAGGTCAAAAGCATCCCTTACTCCAGAGGGGACTATCTGAGACACCTATGCTGGGATTCACCGCACCAAAACACAGGCACCTGTAGAGCAGACCTGAGCTGGCGGCCTAAACTCCCTCTACAACCATCAGAGAAAACTGGCATTTAAAAAATGTGTTTCACCTGCCCTAGTTTAGGCATTTACAACAAGATCAGATGATCTACTTTTTAGAACATTTCTCTCACTTGACTGCTTTTCACATCACTTAGTACTAAGCAGCAGGTGACTGATGAAGGAAAAATGTATGCAATCATTCTGACAAAAATCTATACCGTAACACATATACTCCAAGGCATCTGAGCAAGGCTGCGTGGACATCTAATTCTTGCATTTCCCATCCCTGAAGAGCTGAACTGAAAGGAACTTTGCATAGACAAGAAAAATCTTTCCCCAATATACACAAAATCTTTTGGAAAAGTCATCACAAAATGTTGCTTCTGAGCACACTGAGCTGTATCCTTTCAAAGACTTCCAAATGTGTCTGGGTGGATTTTCATTGGGATAAGCACTTTCCCAAAAAGAGCTTTCTCTCTCTCAACCAGTACCTACTGAATTTCATGTCTGTGATCCAGTGCTTCAAAAAGACACATTTTCACAAAGAAAAGTTCTCCAATTTCATCATCGTAGGCAAAACAACTTTCTCTAAACTCATTCCTGGAAATGGCAGAACAATTTTGGCCAATGTGCTTAAAAAAAAGAAAAGCAGACTTAGGCAGTTACCTGGGGAAAGTGGAAGAGGGCCACAAGAAAAACCTTACTGCAAACTGCTGAAGTTTTCACTGTTCATAAAATCATGGGTTTAACCATGAAGCAGATTACAAAAGTCTCAAAAAAGCCATTCCTCCTACAAGGGGAGTCATAAAGAAGCACAGAAAGGACATATCCTTTCTTCTTAGCTCTTCCTTTGCAGCTGTTTTCTAGTTTAAACACAGCAGCTGATTCTCCCACAATCTGTAACCAACTAATGGCAGAACGTGCTCAGACGGACCAGCAGCATCAACACCTTGCCATGTTTTATAACGTCAAATGCTAACATTTGAAATCTGATCTGTTATGTGAAAGCCAAACAGTAAATAAAATGAAATGCATGCTGGCTGTTCATCCAAGAGTTCCTCTAGCACGCTCAAGGATGGAGCCTTTTGCTGTGATCTAGATCCAGACTGGGATGACCTATAAAACGTATCACAAACCTGGTAATTTCATGCATGTACACCCTGTTTCCCATGCAAATGCTGAAGTACCAGAAGAGAAATATCTCAGCAAAGGGGTGAAGAGAAAATGGGCCTAGCATGTTCTCTTTTCATTACTAGACAGGAGAGGACTGAGTGCTAACTGGGTGCAATTAACCAGTGCAAATATCACTGGTTTTAAATAATCTGCATCAGAGTTAGGTACTTGTAATACAGGTCTTTTCTACACTTCAGACTTGAGTTCGCTGTAGAATCCCTAAAGGAGATGCTCTTATGCTGGCAATGAAATAAAACATTGAATTAGTGGTGCAAACGGTGCTTAAACTAGCAGACTTCTGTGCTGGCAGAATACATTTTTGTTGGTATAAACTGGGGATCCATTTGGTGAGAACTGAGGAGGAGGGCAAAGAAGCACAGCTCTGCTGTTTATTTCCCTATAAGCAAAGCTCTTAAAATGTAGGACAAGAGCTAGATTCGCCTCCTTTGGGTCCTATTTTAAATCCCAGCTGAAGTCAATGAGTCTTCCTACTGAGCAAACGGGCTTGGACCAGGTCTTGGCTAACTTCATGAAAGGCACCCGACAGCTGACCTAAGGACAGATAGTTCTTGTTCTGGTCCTAAACTCTTCAGGTGAGAGCACACTTCCAGCAGCGCCATGGCGAGGGTTTAGATGCAGCTTCACGTGCACGCAAACCCCACTAAATTCTGTGGAGAGAATCACCTAGCAGACCATCTTCAACAATCAAGAGAAAACTATACATTTTGCTAAAAATGCAATTCCAGGGTATTTAATACCTGAATAAAGCATTTATTTTAAAATTAAGAAGTTAAATATGAATAACAACTAGTTGTAAGTTTGCCTGAGCCAAAAAATGGCAGAAGAACTGCAGGGAGAATTTTAGATTTTCTTCACAGCTACGGGGGTTGTTTTGCCAAAATCACATTAATGACAGAGGGGAAACCACAGGCTCAGCATGTCTGCAGTCCAGGTGTTTTTTTCTTTTAATTTTTTTTTCTTTTTTCTTTAAGCTGCTTGAAGCCTTTTGATTTCAATTAAGAACTCAGGCAAGATGACCTGAATCAGCAATATCTTTTGTGTATACAATAAAGGATAAAGAACAGCCCAACTAGGAGTTTTTAAAGAAAGTGTTGAGGGACTTCCTAAGTAACATAGAACAAGTCCCAAAGCTCTGCCTCAAGGTGTACATATTGGCATCTTTTCATGTATGTAACCTTTGGATTTTCTGCCAGAAAAAAGCAAAAGTAACCCTGTAATTCAGAGGCAACATGGGTCATAGCTGCTTGTGTGTAATACAATAGGAAACCTTACCCTGGAAAGCCCTTTCTTTCTCATTAACATCCCCATCTCTGCTCCTCCGTTGTCTGTCTCTCTTCTCCTCAGAGCCTCACTGCCTCTGATGCCCTACAGCCAATTCCGTCTGTTGGCAAAGCCCTACCCTGCTTCCCATTTCATGCAGGTAACCTGAGGGTCTGGTTCACCACATGACTTGACTCACTTCCAAGAAAGAGTGCTTTTATACTGGTGGGGGTTCTGCATGTAAAAACGCAATTTTATCAGCCAGGGAAGAAATGTCTGGAGGCGCAGAAGAGGAAGGAAAAAACCTCAGCTTGCCACAGCTTTACCTGTAACCTTGGGAAGTTGTCATATCCTTCATTACTCATCTCTTCAGGAGGGCTCAGCACTCTTTTTTTGGCTGCAGTGAGTCATGACTTTTCTGCTTGTGTCAGAATTGCAATTAAAGATGAAACCGGTGAATGGTCTAGATAAGTACTCTCTGTAAAATCCCTACCGCCCTCTTCTCCTCCAAGAAGCAAACAGGTAAGACTGAAATGAAACCTGCAGGAAGGTGCTTGCCTTTAGTTTATTTCAAATGCATGTTCAATTATTACAGAAACGTCATTTTGTTAGGGTCCTCCGGCACCTACATCGAAATAGCGACGTGACCAATCAATAATAGCTGTCAGAATATACTGGCCAATTTCCTTACCAATGAAAATCATGAGACTCACAGAAGGTCAAACACCGCTAATGTGAGTTGATTAAAAAAAGAAAAATCCAATGATTTTTTGGCTGAACAGAGGCTAACACACAGAGTAATTTTTATCAATACTGTTTCCCCGAACCAATCTGGTAAATACTGAGTTCGTAGGCTATGAAATGATCTGTTTAAATGAACAAAGCATGGTAACCATGCATTTAGGAAAAAGATGCAAAGAAGAAACTCATTCAGCTTAGATGTTGATTTTTTTCTTCCCTACCTACTTTTCCAGCTCAGAGGCCTCAGTACTGCCTTCTACGAGCAGTACACACCTTCCATGTGCTGAATACTACATGGTGCAAAATCTCACAGGACCCGCTTCAGATCTCACTCACACCTGTTTTGCACTAGAACACCATTAATTGAGACAGCTTGCATTTAGGCAGAATACCTAAAAATATTTCTACTTTAAAATCCATCCTTTTTCAGCATAAACGTTCTGTAAAATGACGAACGAACCATGAACTTTAGTGTAAAGGGATGAACATCTGCTCTACTGCATCCCAGTTTAACCTGTTAGTTGCTGGCCAGTACAGGTGTTCCAGGAAACGATCCGAGGGTTTCTCAGGCTTTCGCCCCTTGGCCTGACCTGCTGGGCACAGTCTGGGTGTGTGACACTGATGAAAAAAAGTCAAGAGGATGGAGTAGTTTGGTTCTGGATTTTTTAAACACCTCCCTCAGGGAAAGTCTTGGGAGACTTTTAGTGTTTTCCTCTCCCTGGAACGGAGGCAAGAATGGAGCCTTTGTGCTGCTGTTATTTCCTTAGAGATGGGCCCTTTTAGAGACAGCTTCTGGGGTTACAGCCCCAGTTCTCTCTAATACAAAGAAAATAAAATCTGTCCCTTATTCCCTATTCTCTCAGATGACTGCAATGCCACTAAACCAAGTCCAAGGCTGAATTTTTTTAATTGGTTTTTTTTACCAATTACAGAGTTTCTCTTGCATTGAATTGCATGGCACATGCGGAAGATCCTTTAATCTCCCAAGAAGCTTCATTATCATCCTCTTTGTAAAATTTTCACGCCTGCATTCTGAATTTAAGTTCTTCAGCTACCCGCTCGATTTTTTTTTCAGAGAAGCACAAATGAGGATACTTAATTATCCTTGTGAGTCTGCTGTTGACCAGCACACTAAGTAACAGATAAAGCCAACTTACTGAAAGACCTCTTGACTAACTTCCAGCTGACCAGAGGTACGAGCAAGTGGTAGAGATGGCAATTCTCTTTCATGCTGCGTTTCACAGCACATCTGGACAGCCCTCATGCAAAGTGGAAAGATTTGATCAATCCTTTTTTCCCATCTTTTACGAAACATGTATGAGGGTTATTTGCTCCTTCCCTCTGCTTGCTTGGAGCCTGGATGGTGGACAGGACCGGTTATTACAGCAATCTCCTCCTTCCATCATTTGTTTTTACATACTTACTAAACGAAGCACAATAGCCTATTTTTAATAGGCAGAGGCTGCTTCCATTTGAGGATCCAAACCCTTGGTTGGATTAGCATCTCAAAAATTCAGACCACATGCTTTGTGAGGAGGTAGGAAGATAGATCAGGAAGGCTCTACTTTAATGAAAGCCCATCATTAAATACATTAGATATTTCAGACTGATTTTTTTGAATTGTACACTGTTTAGACTAACTGCATACAAGTATATGTTTCACCTTCCTGACAAGTCTTTGAAGACAAATTTGTCCATTACTTTCAGTACCCAGTAAGTAAAACAGAATATTTTCATACACAAAGTGGAACTGGGAAGATAATACACCCCCCCACTCCCACCCCCCTAGTTATTTATGACAATTAAATTGTACTTTTAGTTTTCTGTTACAGGGACATCTCGTTTCACCTTTACAGTTTTTCCTCCCATACAAAGCAATGTTTATTAAGCTGCTTTTAATGAGGCCATGGTTTCAAAAGCACTAGAGAGAAATGTTAATTGGACCTGTTAGAGTAATTTGTAACTTATATGGTTCAGCTAAACTCCGTTTATTTCTCTTTAGGGATGATCAAGAAGTCCGTAAAGAGAGAAATATCTGTAAGATTTATGAAATCCTTGTAAAACATAACAACTCCTCCCTTCTGTAATCATCTACTAGCAACATGGCTATCAAACTGTAACAACAAATCACAACCAGGCAGAGAAAAGAAAGGAAAAAATTCTATAGGGCAAATATACTTGGGAGTGATAAGACTCTTCTCATTAAAACATCTTAATTGCTTATAACTTGGCCACAGTTCAATCATTTGCTGTGGTTTTTTCTTATGATGGTTGCCTCTCTCAGGCTGTTTGTTTTTTTTCTTCCCTTACGTTATTTCAGCTGAAACAGGTCAGCTGTGTCTGAGAACATCATTAGGGAAAACCATACTGTTTTGCAACCCCCGAAAACTCTGTAGGCTTTATATTATATTTCTGTTGAAAATTCATGTTCTCTGTGTGTCTCCATTACCTGACAGATCTGGCACAGAGAATCAAGAGAAGAGCCAGGAGCAGGGGAGAGTAGGACTTTTTGGGCAAGAAGGGGAGGAACTGAGGTGAGAGCGTGATTGATCTGAAAAGAAGCTGCGGTACAAGAAACTTGGGAATGGTTTGCTATGGGACAGGGACAGGAGAGAGGGCTAAAGGGCAGGCATGAAAACTGCAAAAGGCCTTTACAGTTAAATCAGCAGTGTGGGAGAAACGTGTTGGAAAATTACCTAAGCCTTACTTGGCAGAAGAACAGCAGAAAAAACTGGGCTGTAAGAACAGGGAATAGCATGTTGGGGTTTTAGGACCTTGTATTGGGTTTCTGTGGCAAGGTTTTGGTAGCGGGGGGTGGTTACAGGGGTGGCTTCTGTGAGAAGCTGCTGGAAG
>JANZLQ010000065.1:1235179-1267163 GCA_026212715.1 Elanus axillaris
CTGTCCAGCGAAGAGGGGGGGGAGTGATAGAACGACTTGGTGGGCACCTGGCGTCCAGCCATGGTCAACCCACCACAGACCTTCTAGAAAAGAAGACTCAAACTAGGTCAATAAGGAAAGGGAAAATCAAGCAGCTGCTGGGGGGCAAAAAAGACAGTAATGCAGCTAGGACCACAGTAAGAAGAAAGAATAGAGGAAAAAAGCATCACGCTTGCATGAAACGGGCAAGAACCAGGGATCCCAAACCTTTGCAGTTCTCTGCTGTCAGCAAACATCTTTGAAACCCACTGGTCCTATGTGTCTCTCAGGTCTTTTCTGGTTCCCAGGAAGCACATCCATGCTGCGCTGGACAGCTGGCCCTATAACCCGGCTAACAGGGAGCAGGCTGGTGGGCTTGATGGTCCTCACTCTTTTGAGGAGCTATTTGGGTACAGACAGAATGTCAGATAAAAAGATATTCCCAAAGAGAAACCTAGGTAATGGTACACAAAAACACGTCAACACTGTTAAGGATGTAAGCTCACACAAATATTGGGAAATGACAAATTGACAGTTGCTTATGCAATGCAGTGATACGACTCATTGATAGAGAAATACTATTTTCTTACAAGGCCCCATTCCACATCTCTTTCACTACTCAACAGCCCTCATGATGAAATGAGTGTCCTATCCGTAAGACAAAGCACTCTGAGTTTTGCGGGAGCTAGCAGTGCATGAGTTGGGTGGGAGGTGTATAAGGCCTAAAGAGAGAACTGCAAGAAAGAGAAGGTCACGTAACGTGGAGGAGTCACCCGAGTGCTGCTCTGAAGTACCAGATTCTCCTGTCACAATTTCTGTAAAGGCTAAAAAGGACATTTAAACTGTATTGGTCACTAATTGCAAGCATTTTCTTGTTTCACAATCAGCAGTCAGCAGCAGTATCACACAAAGTACGGATGAATCAAGAACTGGGTTTTGAATTTGCCAGCCCAAAATGCTGGATTTTTTTTTTTAAACTGTAATGCCTATTCACCTTAGGTTTCCATGCTACCCATTTATCTCAAGAGGTGTTAAAAAGTTATTTATCTTCCTTTTAAACCAGGTAAATAGAGTAGATTAAAGCAGGTAAGCAAGCAGGAACTGATGCCTGACTGACGGATCTCAATCCTCTTAGAGGCTCATGATGAGACTCAGTGCAGCCAGCACGTCATATTTAGCAGCAGCATGAGAGATGAAGGGTTGAAAGGAATAACCTCCACATATTGTAAAAAAGCAGTCTGGAAAGCCAGGAAACTTGAGAGTAGAAAATAATCACACGCCTCAGACTTCTCTGAAGGAAAAAGCATCTTTTGGTGCCAAAAGGATAAGTCATAAAAAACACATATCTTTTGCTAGATGAAATCCTAACAAGCTAGAGAGAACTTAACCATTGTATACATCCACACCTAACTGTCAGTTCATGCGAATGTCCCTGATGCAAGCATCCGGCACTGACAGCAGAAAGCGCAAATAGTGTGTTTGATAAAGAAGGAACTTGTACAGTAAGATGAGACTAACGTGCCGTACCACGTAGATTCACACATCTGCTTTAGTCTGCACAGCGTGAACGTGAACCGTACATTAGTCTCCACGAGAGACAAAAAAATCCCATGTTTTACCTAGTGACACATCTGCGAGTGGGTATTTCTGAAACTCTAAGAGAGATATGTCTGTCTCATCTTCTGCCTTAAGAAAGGGCCAATACATTTGGAGTGACCTTGGGACACTGAGGGTTTCTCCTTGAGATCTGCATATTGCCTGAAGCACTTAAACTGTGGCAGGATTAGGGCCTCAGGAAAAAACCACCAGGAAATTAATAACTTTGCATTCAGACAAGGATCTGGGCAGTGCCTTCAATAAGCCTGTGGCCACATACCGAAGACAGAAAAAAAAAAAAGGTTATTATCTCTGCTCTGGGTCTTGTGACTGTATTGCACGCACACCTCGCTGGACAGAGGCTGAGCAGACAATCTCAATCCTGACATTTCTCAACTGGCACGCTCGAGTTTTTGACTTCAAATATTGTCTTAGAGCATAATTTGTGTACGTGTTTGTGTAGCAGTATTTAGAGTAATACTTCAACTAATACAGCTATCATGACCTTTGCTTTGCACATGAATTTCCATTCAATCTGTCTCTGAAGCAATGTAAGAAAGGAAGCATTCTTTGAAGGTTTAAGTAACTAATTCATACTTAGAATTTCAAGGGATCCAGGTCTGTTGCTCTGTGACAGCCAGGAGACCTGCAGTTGCAGTCAAATGCTAACGTATGCTACCTATCTGTTCTGTCAAAGGCTTGTAAAAGACAAAGTAAATGTTAATTTTAAGTTTATAAAGAAACAGAAAGAAAAAGGCACTGTGGAATCACACAGGCTTCCTGACTTTCCTTCAAGTTCCAAGGTCTTGCAACATTTATAGGGTTTATGAGGATCCCGAGTCTGTCCTTGGAGTCTCTGGAGCTCCTGTTCCTTGGTCTTGTAAAACACTATAGCTCTTAAAAGGTCTCCACAGCTAGGGATACGCTTCAGTGATACTGCTTTATGAAACTTAAGGGGCAGCCTTAAGTTCTTTTTTTCTCCTATATTTCTTGTCTTGCACAATAACTGAAAGTCCACCCTGGATCACACATTACCCCACCTGATGTTTAAACTATGCAAGATTTCTCTCCTTAGCGCTCTTCTTGTCAGGCAGAAATACTGAAGGGTGAGGCAGATTTCTTTAAACGTACTCTCACAAAATTGTTATAGCCTTTTATTTTCTTGGGTTTTTTAAATTGTTTTTTTTAATGGATGAACTTAAAAGAGGCAAAAGGCTTGGGCAGTGTTGTTTAAACTGCTGTCAGATTTACTAGCAACGAATTTGATTGCGTGAACAATTCCCTTTCTAGAAAGTTGTATCAGTGGTAAGTGTTCAGAAAATCGAGGGTGTTGCTCTAGCTGAAGGTGACCGGTTCTATGTCAGGGTGACTCTGGTAGCTTGGGACTAAAAAACAAGCTGACTGTACCTGTTTTGCAGAGAACAATTACAGAGTACCACATTCCAGCGAATCTATTCTGGCTCAAATAAGTGCCAGAACTGTTAAAGAAGCCAAAGAAACATATGGAATTTCAACATGCAATATGTTCCTTCATTTCTGAAGACCACAGAGAGGTTTGAACTAAGAAACACTCAGTGAAGAGAGGAGAGAGGAAGAGGTTGTGTCTCTCAGGTGTAAACAGATAACAAAAACTTACTTTTCTGCAAACCTCCTGGCAAGAACTAGTAGTTTTGTTTAACTACAGTATCCTTCATTCAAAGATTACCCCGGCAAGAACATCCCAGATTTAAAAAGCAGACTGCTCAAAAGCTCCTCAGCAGCAATTTATGAACGAGAGTTACATAAAAATATTATGGGCCAGAATTTAAACTCAAGGTAGTCTTTACCTTTGAACTTTTCTGAATGCTCCCTTTCAGACTAAATATGGAAGATTACCCAAGCAGATGCAACCCCAATTACAGAGACAATAGAGAGCCCAGTAGCATCATGACAGATTTTGGAAAACCTGAAGGGAAACTGCATCTGCCCTGCTTCCAAATAAATGTAGCGATAAACTTTTATTTCTTGTTTTGACAGGGCCAGGGTGAGCCTCTCTCTGCAGCTTGTTATTAGCATTGCATTCTAATTCTCATTCTCACTCTAACTGAGGACGCCTGACCTACAGCCTTCAAGCTGTGAGCAGCTCATTAGGACACTTCACCCAGACCACTGCCAAACAGGGAGAACTTCAGTCTTCCCAACCTAAGTTTATGGCTTGGAATTAATATTTGCTGTTTAGTTGCCACAGGCAAAGATTCAGGCTCCAAAATTATTTTGGCAGTGGCAGCAAATCACTGCTAGCCACCACTCTGCCTCTATTCCTTCCCTCCAAAACGTGAGGGACACAGGTGTAGTCTCATGGCACAGAGCTGCAATATTCAGACCTCTTCCACCACTGGATGAAAACAGGTGATCCACACGGCCATAAAGGTTGGGTGCTTCAGGTGTAAGGATTACAAAGAAAAGTGATAAAGCCCACAAAGTCTATGTTACTTCTGCACAGCTGTGTGTAGGGCGAGTCGCCATACCCATCTCCTCTGCAAACAACGAAGCGCAGCATTATTAAAGCCTCAGAAAATTAAAAAATGCAGGTAGTTTCCTCTACAACCAATGAGGAGTATAAGCAACCACATTGCTTCATGATCAGAAGAGGTGTTTTGGAGAACAGACATTTGGAAGACTGCTACCTCCACAAATTCAAATGTAACTTTTATCAGGTTATAAAATATTTTCCCAGAAATTATGTTTTCCTATTTTCTTCAGGGATTATCTTGGTATTTCCAAACTCCTACTATCTTAAAGTCTCTTTGAAACTATACAGCAGTACACTCTGCACACCAACCTGGAAACATTTTCAGCAGGGGAAGAAAAAAAAAAAAAGGGCAAACCAAACACAAAAACCCAAGAAGCTAACAACATCTCTTCCAAGAAGCTGAATTGACAAGTTTATTTCCTAGACCCAGCTGAGAAGGATACTTCAGGATATATTTAAGCAAGCACAAGTGTAACCCCAGAGTTCAATGGGACCAGTCACATCTCCTGCATTGTATACACACTTAATGACCCTGCACAGAACCCCCTGATGCTTTTTTTACTCCAGTTTGTCTAGGTTCCAGAAACAATAAAATGTTCAAGCTTCCCAGGTGACCTCTTGAAGACTTCAGGCGAAGGAACTAAACTTTGAGAAATATAGCACCTTTGAAACAGCTTATGCTTACAGGAGTATAAAAAGTCAGTTACACACTACAGGACTGTAGCTGAAAAATAGTTCAGGATTATTTTCTTCACCTAGTGTAACCTTTTCAAATCAAATTCCAATTTCATGCTATCAGAATAAGTTTCATGGCTCTTTCCAGTTGTGGCCACATGGAATGCTACTTTATAGGATATAAACATCTGCTAACAGAAGAGGAGATATTAAAGCAAGTAATGGTACAATTACGTCACTATGAGTAAGATATTCTACTGAAAGTTTATACTGGGAGGACCCTATAGAATGCACCAGACTTTTATATAACTTTTGGATTGTTGTCCCTTCTCACCTACTAAACTAGTTTCAAGCATCAGTTACTGATTAGCCACCTTCCCAATGCTCTTCCTCTTGTTTTAGCCTATTTTCATATTCATATCAACACTGAGGTGCCATTACAAATAGCTTGTCTTGTGGGTAACAGAAGAGTCAGGGAACAGAGTAACATTTCCGTCATTCTTCAATTTCTGTTCATGGCTCATATCCCTCCTTTCATGTGACTCTCAACTTTGACTTCACTGCTCTTGAGCAGAAGTAAGTGACGATTCAAATCAGCACTCTTTTCCTGGGCCAGGGATCAATGGGTTAGGATGAGTCGTTTTCAGCCTTTGTGCCACGGTCGTAACATAACTGCAAAAAGCAAAGCACAAAGCACAAATCCCCCCACTTTCCACACCACTGCCAGAAAACTATGCAAGGTGTGCAAACTGGAAAAAATCAGAACCTACTGGGGGATGGATAAAATCTAACAAAATCATAAGGCATTAAAAGAGAGCCTTACTGGATTCCTCCTGACTTCTCGTGGATGCTGCAGGACCACCATCCCGTACGTTTCCCAGTGTTCGATTCCCTTTTCCTTCCTTCTTTCTGACTACACAAGCTTCAGGTTCTTCTACCTCCTTAAGCTTCCATAGGATAACACATACATTGCCAGGAAGGCAGGAACTATAAACCCAGATTTGTTATGGGAATAAAAGGGAGATAGCTGAGTTTATTCAGAGAAAGAATGACATGAAGAGACTGACTGGTAGGTACCACCTGTACAGTTACAAGCCTGAAATTTCCAGCCAAGGTCTGTATCCTCCTGCACTGAACTCTATCCAGGTAACACTGAAAAGAGGGATCCTGCCTTGAAAAACCTGCAATTTAGAGCACAACAGAACTTCTTATCATGTGGTCTTGTCCTCACACAAACCTGCAAAGATTTCTAAAAGATCCTCAGTGAAATTGAGGCTGATTTCCTCCCTGGGGTATACAGGAGAATGGGGAGGGGAGTCTTCTCCGAAATGAAAGCCTTGCTGGGAACTTTGTCTTTCTAAAGCCTGGGGTTCTTTTTTCTGTGAGAACTTGCTCTTGGAGAAAGTGGAGTATAAAGAATCTGGTTTGAACTGTGATGATAAATAGGGTTTGGTCATCCATCATCTTCAAGAGAGAAGAGGAAATAAATGAAAACACCTAAATCCTAGTTCTCGTCAGCTTACAAGGTCACCCGCCTTTCCATTTTCTAGGTGGAGGGTTCCTGCCCAGATGCCATGCTGACTCCACCTTTCTGGATGTGAATCTCGCACAACTGTCCAGCAGGCCTGCCAGACACCACGCAAACCATCACTCCATTCTTGACAGTTAAGTAAACAAAGGCGTGTGTATATATATATATATATAATAATAACAAAAAAACCCCAACTGTGACTTTGAGAAAAAGAAAGAGGGCTATTCCAGAATAAACAAGTATCTGACATTATTCTTCTAAGTATTAATCTTTTCCAAGGCTTTGAAGTTTGACAGTGCTATTTCACAAATTCTTATGAAGCTGCTTTACTGCTAGGCTAGAAATCTGACTGTGGAACTGAGGAGAAAATGAAGAGAAAGATCCCCAAACAAAGAAGAAATATTTTAGTCCAACTGCTGAGTATTTCTATTCCTCGCTGCCATGAATTTTCTGTATCTTGCAAAAATGGAGGGGATATGACACCTTCCAAACCAAATGGAAATAACTCAATCCCAAATCGGTTGTGAAAAGTCATCTGCTCTCCATGACTTTCCAGAAAACCTCCCGTATCTTCAGTGAGTTCAGTCAAAGTTTGTATAAAGCCTAAGCTCATTTTTCAAGCCGTGATTTGCCACCTCTGCATTTCTTAATGAACTTTCTCTTCCCCATTCTTTTCTCTGTGGCGGTTTTGTGACTTTTTAATCATGCCTTGGCCACCCAGCAACACTGGCAAAAGGCAAAAGAATTCCTGCAAGAGCAAGTAAACCCCTCTTTCATGTGACATAGAAATGCTTACTCTTCATTAACCTTTATTATAAACTAGTCACTGGAAAAGTTACTTTGCTAGAATCCACGCTATGGTTTCACTCTACAAACCATGAAATGTCAGAATGCTAAATTACAGTAAAATACTGCTCACCTCCTCATGAACCCAAGATTAACGACACGGTGCAGAAGGGAAGAGCAGTGCTACTAGGAGCATAACGGGTCACGTTCGCTTCTAAAATAGCTCATCAAGAACAGGCAGCGAAACATCACAGACGGTTCCCAGAACTAAAGCCCACTTCTCAACCTACCCATCACTGAGACGTCGTATTCAACCAGCAGAGTCGCCTCCTGCCCGCATTGTTTGAGAATACTCATGGCTTCAGCGTGTGTCGTTCCGAGCAGTCGGATCCCATCAACGCTCAGCAGCCTGTCTCCGGGTTTGATTGTGCCTTCTCTGAAGGGAGATTAAAGGAATGATCTTTATTAATATACGATAAATTGATTTGGACATAATACCATTTTTATGCAAAGCCATTCTCTCACACCCGCTCTGACATCCATCCCTCTTGCCTTAACACTTAACATTTACTTTGATGGTGAGAACGTTCAGAGGGCGCAGTGGAAAGGAAATTGCTTTAATTGGAAAGTCAGTGACTGGAAAATGGCTTAACACATAGCGAAATAATCAAGTCAAGTTAAATTGCAACTAAATATAGCTTCTCCTTCAACATATGCTTTCTTTCTGCCTTGTCCACACAACTCCTCTTTCATCCATACATAAACACCTCCTCCCCTGCTATTTGCTTAAAAATAAATACGAGGTGCAAACACACGGGTGCAGAAACAGATTGCAAAATATGAATGTCCATTTACTGATTTTCTTCAAAAATATCCCTTACTTGGATAATTCCATTTTTCTGTTCTTCCTACCTAAAAATAATTTGGCTATAAATGTACACTGTCTCCCAGGCATATCTCATAACGTTTTCGGAATCATAATAGAAAATGAAGTACTAACATTGTCAGCTCAAGAATTGGAGAGAAAAACAAGGAAGCAAGGGGGATGAGGGTAGGAAGCAAGGGAGGGACAAAAGACAGATGCTTTCTTGAAACATTTGCTTCTCAACTACTGTTTCCAAGGTCAAAAAATGTCAACATAGGCTACAGAGAATCAGTCTGCTTGAATGAAATTGCCCTTTAAGTTTCTTTAATGGTTTAAGGACATAAATGCCATTTTTGAAAAATGTAAGTCATACATATAAATAAAGAGATTATTCTTTCTTTAAATAGACACAAGATGGTATTACATACAAATATGTTCACTGGGCCAAAACGTAAATCTGTACTCAGAAGCTGTCCAGGTGAAGTTATGTGTGAACTCACGAGCAGCTGTCTTAAAAGAATAATACACCACCACCCAAACACGTGACAGTATTTTGCTGAAGAGCGAGAGGACAAGATTGTGGTGTTACGAGTATAAAAAGCATGATTAAGAGCTACACCAGTTGTCTCAAGGATACAAAAAAATGTGCTCTGACCTATCACAGGCATTTGTTCTAATTATTTTAGGTTGATTTTTGAAAGCGTTTAATGGGTAAGTCTGGAAACATGCAACATACTAAATTAAAGCTCCCCCACACCACGATGTGCTGAGCCTCTGTGGTTGCCTATTGCTGTTATTATTATTACAATTAAATACATAAACCATGAATTTCAAAGGAATGGGTTTGAATATATCTACTTCACTCCAAATCCTAATTTCTGTCTCAAATAATTCACCTATTTCCATTTCTCTTTCACATGCACTCCAGAGAAAGATGAACTGTACCTGTCAGCAGGCCCTCCAGGTCTAACACATGTTATTACAACAGGACGAGATTTATTTCTGTCATCGTGTGCTCCACCTAGAAAGGGAAAAGTGAGAGAAAGCACACCTTCATTTTAAGCTTTCTGTGAAAGCTCCTTTCCAAAGGAAGAGCCTAAATCTTGCAGCATGCACACTTACAGGTGGGCTAAAAAGATCAAAAAAAGGCCAAGCCATTAATATGAACCTCCACTGAATTTTATCTTAAATAAAACCACCTACTGTATAGATGATTCTTTATAAAATATTTCTACAGAGTGATTCTTAATAAATGTATATTCTTTTCTAAGAACCTCTACTCTGTAAATGGGATCTCAGTGTGAAAACCTACTGTTCTGCAATGTTTGCTGCACAGGGAAAAAACCATCCATATTTCATGTATACTCAGAATAATGAGTGGCCACTAAGATATTTATATTTTAAATAAAAAAAAAAAGTTTTCACTGATGAAACTAATAATTCATCATTGGGGTATATTACTTAACTGCTGCATCTTTTCTTCTGTTCTCTCAGTCAGTGATAATACTTTTGTCGTACAATTCAGGCTATTGGCACGATTAATCAGATTCCATACCTGATTTATCCAAATACTCTATGTGAATCTTTTTTAAGAACTACAGTCTTCCTGCTGATTTCAGTGGTAGCAGAATCTGGTTTTCTGTGAAATGAACTTTGTCATGTTCTTGGCATAGTTCATTTATTACTGTTCTTCCACAAACAAAAATTAGAGCGGTTCATAAAAGCAGTACATTAACGAATGGAAAAAGTAACACATAGATCACAGAGATTTTTACAAAGTGTAAGCCATAAATTTTGAAATTATTTCTTAGTGCCATAAAAACTTAATGCTTTCTTGGCCGATTTAAAAAATACGGACAGTTCCAATTTAATAACTCACCTCTTATTACAAATCCAAAAGTGTTCCCCTCTTTATGTAAAGTAACTTCCACGGTTCTAAAGATGAGACCTGATCCTTGTACAGCTAAAAGAAAAAAAGAAAAAGATTCCCAAACTTAATTGTTATTATTTTTCTAATTATACACACAGATTTGCACCTTTTCCAGTTTAAGCTTGCTATTGTGTTTCTGATCATACAATTGGAAAGACTCGCCTGTAATTAAATACAACTCATCCTCTTTTGGAGAGAATTTTGACCCATGAATTTTGCAGATTGCCAAAGGTTTGGAAAAAGAGCCACAGATACGTGTAACAGATGAGGAATTTGAGCCTTGCTGTTTACACTGTGGCATAATTTTGCTTTTCTTTATAGTTCCAGAAGAGAGCTAGAGAAGAAGGAAATATACAGTGACACACAAAAATGACAAATTAAATTCTTAAAGCTACCTATGGAGCTGGTTGTTCAGCCATGAAAACCTTTAGTTGTATTGCTTAAAGTCAGGACAGTCGAGATTTTTAGGTGCAGCTCTAACCTCAGATTACTAGATTACGATGAAAAAAGTATTTTGCGTCATAAAGATTTGTTGTTTCTTCCCTTTTTCAAAATGTAACATGCTCCCTCAGAGTTGTTGAGTAACAAAATCTGTGACTTCCAGTCGAGTCAGCGTTTTCTCCGTAAGCACGAGAGGAGTGGTGCACAACGGGGTTAGGAAGTGAGAATACTGATGCACAGACCAACACATTTGGGTGTGATAATCCACTTTACAGAACTTGAAACCACCGCTGTTAAGAGACCAGCGGCCAATTTATTATTAGCTTTTACAGGAGAAACTTTGGCAGGGTCTAAGAACTCCCTTTTCCAAGGGAAAAGGGCACTGGGCAAAACCACACGCAGGCACACTTCCTAGCTTCCAGTAAGACACTGCAAACAGCACAACGCACATAAAGATTAAGAAAAAACCCTCTATAAAATAAATGTTCTGTGAGCAGCAGAACTAATGAAAACTTATATCCTTTAATGCTCCTGCCTGCAATCACCAGAGTTTCCCCATCTCCCGTCAGGATAGCTGGCGGGGGCAATGGACACCGCAGCCATGCTGGGACACCAAAGGCGCCGGGAGGAGGTGGTCCCGCTCCGTCCTGCACGCCGGCCTCTCTGCGGAATGACTCCCCCATTTGGGGACTCGCTCAAGTGTCTGTTTCCATGATACCTACTGTCATGTACTTTTTGTTGAGAGTCTTTCAATCCCTACTAAAAAAGTTACTGCAGGGAACCAGAAGAACCACCCAGTGACATGACATAAATCTCATTTCCTTAGGGGAAGAGCTGAAAGACGGCCCTCCAAAGCACTGCTCTGTATTGCAGGAATTCCTGCTACAGCTTGAAGATCAGGACCATGTTACCGAAGTCCATGTGGTTGTTTCCGTTCCAGCTAGAAATGTTCTATCAACTGAAAAGGACCGAATTATGGGGAGGAGAAGACAACTCTTGCCTTCGTTCCTACTAACAGAGAGCAGCCCTGCGTGTAGCTCAAGCTGAACCCACGCTTCCCAATCTGCTTGGTGTGGCCTGTAACCTCCACTGGGGACAGAAAAAACTAGTTGAGCAGCAAGGAATGGCAGGCAGCATCCCTTCCCTTGGGCAACCACCATTCCGGTGGCTGGGGGAATGAAGTCCTTAACCCTTCGCGACAACAAAAGGCAGATGTGAGAGGCCGACACGGCTCACATTCCCGTTTAAAACGTTGAGGTGGCTCATGCTGAAAATAGCAGCTGGATATTCCTGCTGTGAACACCGCTAGACAGGGAAGGAAGCACTAGGGAGGGTGGGATTACTAGTGCTCAGCCAGATTTAATCCATCATTATTAAAGTACTGACATTTACCCGCTTTGAAACCGTGGTAGGCCTTTCTCCGAGGGGGCAACCATGAGAACAACAGCAGAATTTCATTATGTATGGGGCAGGGAAGGAGGTGCCGGGACTTTCCCATGTGTCCTACTGGAAAACTTCTGGGTATAATGAAAGCACTGTGTCTAGTTTGTTCACTAGAAGTTAATGGGAACAGCTAGACTGCTAATTATCTCCAACTTTATTAGCTATGCTTGTATAAAGAGGTCAGAAATTCCAAGGACTTAAAAGAAAAAGTTACTACCGCTACTGTAATTTAGCATGTCAAAATCCTGTTTCAGTGGACGAGAGTGGCACATACGCCAAAAGTGGGTGAAATGGAAGGAAGCCCACTTGATCAAGTGCGGAACAAATAATGCTCATAAAACAATTACATCTCCAACAAAATAGTTCTGAACTCAGCTGACTTCATTAACTCAAATATTGTGTTTTTGAACATGAAGTTCCCTTACCACTAGCGAATACTAATCAACAGAGAACATTCAAAACGTATTAAGGTGGTTGTCAGGAGGTCGTAAAAACAACCAAATATGTAATTAGCCTAACTCTCCAGCTGCTAGAAAGCAGTGGGGAGTTCATCTGCCTCTGAGCACCAAAAAAAGTGATGGATTTTTTTGGCTTCTATTATGAGGAAAGTCTTTATTTAAGGAGACAAGAGCTTCCTAGCTGGCTCTGCAGATTTTTCTGGCCAAACACCAGCAAACCACATCATCTCCTCTCCGGTGAGCAGCATGAAGGAGCACACACTCTTTCAAAGGTGCAAGCCCCTTGGTGCCAGACAGCCGCCTGCCACTCACTCCTTCACTTTAGGTCCCACGTTTCCAACTCACTGTTCCTCTAGCTTTCCCTTCATACCTGATAGCCTCAATTCCCACTAACTTCCTCCTACAGACACACACGAAAAGAAAGAGCAAAGGAAGGGCAAGGAAAACATTCAGTAGCACTCTGTGATTTCAGCATCAGCATAAACCTGTGTTTTGAAGATAATCCTGCTCAACTGTTTCAGTCGCACAATTCTTGCAGTTTTATATATCCCCATGGCCTACCCCACTGGGCCGGCTGCTCTAGAAATGAGATGTTGCCTAAGAGTGATGTCAGAAAAGACTGGGAAAGTCCCAGAGTGTGTTGTTTATGTGGGAAATTGGGAGGGTGCTGCAAGTGGAGAGAAAGAAGGCAAAGGCAGAGGCGGAACTCACAGATATTCATTGGTCTCATCTCAGAAGATCTCACTGAAGGATTCTCTTGCCCTAGAATCTACCTGATCTAATTCCCAGTATTCAAAATTGTAAACAAACAAACAAAAACACAGTGGAGGTTGACAACTCTGCTCTGTCGTTGGTGGGATTTATGCTCCTAAAACAGCTGAGCATTTCTGAGAGCGTCCCCCTGTACTGCTAGTTCTTTCGTACTGCTTCCACGCTCTGCAATAAGCCAGAGGAAGAAATGATAAGAAAACCACCACGACCAAAAATGAAGATCAGCAACCATGCCCATCTCACTGCTGACAACGTCTGCTTTTCTGCACAGGTTTCAGTTTGCTCTGCTATTACTTACAGACTGGAGGCAGCTCATACTCCACTTCTAAAACAACCCTCTCGCCAACGTTCTTGAGCAGGCTGATGATCTCATCGTGGCGAAATTTGGTCAGGTTGATCCCATTCACAGATTTGATGTAGTCCCCTACATCCAGCTGGTCGCTCCTAGGAAAATGTACATATTCCTTCTGTTAACAACAGATCTGCTAGACCAAACTAAATCCTTTAAATTACTATTTAGTGATGGTAAGAAATATTTCTCCCATTCCTCTAGATGAAACCAAGTTGATCTTTCAAACAGAAGGTGGCACTTTAAGATCTTAATGTAGTCTAGCTTGTTAAACATTAAAAGAAGAATGTTGTTGCATTACTAATTTCTGATGTACGACCCATAAAGGAGTTGGATGATTTGAGCATAGGTTTGGGCAAAGGGTCCAGGAAATCGTCTTCTTCTGTCCCCATCTTTCTCTGCCTCTTTGGGAAGCTTCCAAAACTATGGTTTTTGGACAACAGTTGCCTTCTCAGCTAACATCACAGCTACAGGAGACAGGCCACAGACCCAAAGCCTATGTTCTGCTCAGTTACTTGGAATGATTTAGCTCAACCTTTCCCTTTTGACTTGTTTCACTCATGAGCAACAGCTTTTTTGTTTCCACTGTAGAAGTAAGCAAGGTAGCTATGACTTCAGACTCTTTTTAAAAATCTTAAAGCCAGTTGATGAATAGTTATTTTTTTTTTTAAATTAAATTATGGTAGTTCTATGGTTAGTTTTTCCATTTTATTTTTTTCCCCTCAGTATTTTATGCTTCTTCTCTCACATTTTTGTTCAAGGACAGAAAAATAGAGAAATAAAATGTATATAAATTAGAAGAAACTTAAT
The DNA here is from genome assembly GCA_026212715.1 of Elanus axillaris. Classification (NCBI taxonomy): domain Eukaryota; kingdom Metazoa; phylum Chordata; class Aves; order Accipitriformes; family Accipitridae; genus Elanus; species Elanus axillaris. Next base: position 1,249,365 of record JANZLQ010000065.1, read on the forward strand.
TAGTCTTACGATGACTTTCAAATACCTCATTGGTATTTCTAGTATTTGTCAAAGTAGCCTTGAGGGAAGAGGGGGACCAGCTGTTGCCATTTCTCTCTAAGCTTCTCTGGTCTGATGGGCTGCCATTATAGATGTATCTAGTCACATAGTTGTTAGTGACCTTTCTGATGCGGTACGTATTTCTAAAGCAATCACATCTTATAATGCATTTTGTGGCTTGAGATGTGGTTACCTAGCAGCGATTCCTCCTTGGCGAAGGTTAGATACTCTTGGTTTCCCATCCTTGTCAACTCCACCCGATACTGTAAGCCCTAGGGTGGTGCCTTCTTTTTTCATTAATTCAACTATTGTTGAGCCCTTGAATTCCTCTGTTGAAAGAAAATTATTGGCATTATTAAAATTTAAGTGATAACACAGATGTTGCCTTTCTAAAATGTCATCTACTTCCCAAGAAAATAATTGTCTATGTTAATAAGAAATAACGCGTACATCTGGAGATTCTTTATGTTACAATTCACAAGTTCTGTCTGCAAGGCTCTGCATACAGATAAATCTGAGACATATGTTCTGTAAAAGGTTATTAAAAACTACACCAATGGGCTAGTATACTATACAGAGCGAATAAATACAAAGTCTGGCAATGCTTACAATTAAAGCTAGTTGTTTCACATTTTTAAAAAGCTATCTTTTCTCATTTTCTGCTTTCTCCCTCTGAACCCTATGTTTTATGAAGTACTTCAACTGATTAACAAAATAGAAGGGTAAAAGACACAACAATATAACGGTACTAGAAAATTTTAGATCCAGACTCAATTTGAGGCCACTAGTAGATGTCAGTGTTAATCAAAACAATTGAACATAACAAGAATCCAGATGGAGATTGAACGTATCAGATCTTAACAGTTTTATTCCTTATTCTTACACAAACATATCTCCACCATAACGCTGTGAAATCTCTGCAGAACAGGTATAAAGTAAGTGAAGGGCTTTCGTAGTTACAGTTGTATATAAGATTTCCCTCACGTGCTGTCTAGGACACCCTCTCCTGCAGTTTGCCCATTCAGCATTCTTGGAAAACGCCAAGCGAATCTCACAGACCTCAACAAGCGCAGGTCACCTGCCATGGAAAGCCTCGGGGTCTCAAAAAGAGATGTCATTACTGCACATGGCTGGACAAGGCAATCTACATATGCACAGTTCCCGCGGGGCTGCAACTGTTTGGAAAGCAATCATACCTCATGTCCAATGTGCCCAGTCAGAGGAGACCTATTAAAACCACCAGCTGTTGAGATATTCTGGAAAAATGCATGAAGTCCTAAAGATCCACCCAGAAAATGATGACATCCTGGAAGGATTATCCATCTCTCTGGTCATTTCTATTCGACCAAGAACACAACCTAATACATTTTGACCTCAGGATGAAGAACAACTGCCCTGAATGAGAACTGCTGAACCTGAGCAACACAGAGGTAATGGTGGCAGGCAGAGAAAAACCGTCAGAAGAGCGTCCAGCCCTGGTAGAGTACCACGCACACCTTGATTGTACTTCTAACAGCGTTAACTACTGAATCTTTTGCAGACAAAGCATCATCCTACACAATGTACCTACTCCTCTCTAGGTGGCTGACAGGCTCTTCTTTCCATTCTGGCTGACGATGAACTCGCTTCAGTTATTCACATTTTTACCATTATGCAGCATGACTTAAGTTGTTTGGGCAAGAACTCTCCTATGCTTATGAAGCTTCTACTACGACAAAAGCGTAAGGTGTATTTGTAAAAAGAGAAGATTACAAGAGACCGTGGGACTGTTCAAATCGTGTCTTTATTCAGTTAGAAGCAGACAGTAGCACGGCCACCTGGTGCGTTCTCCAACTTGGCTGACACCAAACCATCATTTGGCATCATTTGGAAGGTATTGAGCTTCTCTTTGACAGTTCAGAAAGAACAGATGTGGTTACCTGCATCTGAGCATGTAGACACGTTGCATAGCTGTAGGAGATGCTACAGACCAGAATGCTGCTTGCAGCTTTATAAAAACCTGTAAGTATTCATAATGATTACAGAAGTAACATCATGGTACTTATCGCAACCAAAAATACTGTACATTTGCACCCACGATGCAACGTCAGGCGCTTGGCCGGTGTGTCACACTTTTTTATTCAGGGTTTACTCGATCGTGAGATCTGGACTCAAAAGGAAAATTCCCCTCTCTCCCCACCTCCCAAACCAAATCCTTCTCTGTACTTCTTGGTAGCACAGTCTGGTTCTCGGGACCATCCAAGTTTTTTTCTTCTAACAAATACTTTGCCAGAACACGTATAAAGGACATCAACAATGCACTGCACATGCCTAATCTTTTGCTACAGCATAATACTACCATGTGTTTTGGTCTTTTATATAGGTTCTGAGTTTGTAGTCCAATGCTGGGAAATACTCTGCTGCCTGAAGTGACGTGTGGAACAGATGATCCATGCAGTATTTTAAGCTAGCTAATGAGAATACAGCTCCCTGCAACTACTGGCATGGAAAATAATGACCAGTCTTGCTTCTTCTCACCATCTATTCTGACAAGTTTCTGTATACCTCTGCCAACAGAACAGGGACCTCTAAATACTCTTCTTCGATAGGCAAGAGGGAAAGATGCACCAACACTGTAAGGGAGTGAAGGTGCAAAATGCTCATTGCTAACTGACAGATAAGGTCATCTAAGAGTATGCAACAGTTTCATTAGGTTTGCCCCTCTGAAGGATTTTGTAGCTTTTGTTGTACATAATCATAGCAGGAAGAAATTAAACTACCTAAGATGGTTTTGCTTATAAGAGACTGTTACCCCAGAAGTGCTCTGAACCAGGCCCATTCGATACCCCAGTCTCTCCTTTTTTCATTTTTCTTTGCTTAAATCACACATGATTCTTTTCCTTATAATGCTATATATTACAGGTTTACTCATCTGCATTGCTTCAGTGTTATTATTACAGACTAATCCCACTGGAGTTATGGAAGTGCCCAACATCAGAACCACCCTGGAACTCCCTTTCCAGTCCAACAAGCAACCGCATCTGTACATGCTATTCCCTAACTGATGCAAGGTCAGTCTCTATTCTCTACTTAACACAAAGCTACGCTACTCTTTCTGGGTTAAAAATCAAACCAATTCATGTATTACCTCACTCATAATTCATTACTCATGCCAACCAGCAAACTCCTAATTAGTTAGAAGTCTCTGGGGTCTGTTCTTTGCTACATGTACTCCCAAGCTGCTAATAACATTAGCATAGCCAACATCAGAAGGGAAGGCAAAGATGTTATTTCCAGATTTCTTATTATTTATGAATAAACCAAGAATTGAATTTACAAGTCTTCTGCTTAGTGGTGAACTGAATATAGAACATGAGCTAAAGAAACATCTTCTTACTCCGTAACAGTTTATGAACTATCAAATCTCAGAACACCACTCCTGCAGTACCGCTCTGTGATATGAACTAACTGCAGTATTCTAAAATGAAATTGCGTAGAGAAATGATGGTTCCAAGTCTATAAAAAGCCCAAATCAATACCATTTTACACTTCAGCTGGAGAAACACACTAGAGAACTTCTTCCTGTCCCACCGTTAACGACTCCAGCAGCAGCTCACCCGGGGTGCCTGCCCTCCCTCCACCCGGGAGGGTTTTGGGACTGCCCCAGGACTTCCATCTCTTCCTCCTGCCGCGGGGGCGATCCTGGGCACACGCCTGTCCGTGCTGCACCACTCGCCCCACAGCTTTGCAGGCATCCACCCACCTCCAGTACAGGGCTCAGGAATCCTGATGAATACTGGAGATGGGTTGGGCAAGGGGAGTGCAAACATGCGTACCTGTACGCACACACCTGCTTGTACGCGCGCACAGACGTGAGGTGGAAAAGAAAGGTTCTGCTCCAAAGAGCTTCGTTTAGATCTCCAGTCCGGTAAGGTGGAGCATACGTAGCAGCTAACTCTAAAGAAATCATTACGCTGCTGTTGTTTTCCTAATTCCTTGTCTGGATGCTTCTCTTCGGTTTGCTGCTGCAACACCGTAACTGCGTGTGCCTGACTTGCAGCAGGTCAGTTGGTGTAACAAGACTATGATCTGCTCTGCAACCTAGAAGACTACAGGGATACTCAACACAGCACAAGAGAACTTCAAAAGATAAGCAGGTGCTCAAATACAAGACTGGGTAAATCTTACTGTACGAAGATGAATAAATGGAACAACTTGCAGGTAAGTAAAATCCAAGAAATACCATGTCGAATGAATTTTTCTCCAAGGAAAACAGTATCACGACGAAGCTTCTAGAATTTTATACGTGACCAGACTTTTTGTAGTTTCCTACCTTTTGATGTATGTAAATAACATATTTTAATAAATAAAAAGCATGGAAAATAACTTCACTCACAAGATTGCTGAACTTGGATATACTCACTTCTTCAAAAAAGAAAATTCAGTACTAGACTACAGAAGAGATTTTTTCACAGAACAACATGCGAAAGTTGAGAGAATTCTTAATCAAAAGTTTTATCATCTGTTTCCTGTATTCTACAATTTTATATCTTAATTTACACGTTAAAGTAACACTGAAAAACATTTGCCTTCATTCTAGATACTGAGTGTCTTGTCCGCCTCTTCTGTGAAAATTTCATTTTAAAATCCAAGAAAATGCCTAAAATCTACACCATCAGGTTAAGTGCTTGTATCCTCCATCTAGCGAATGAGTGCACTCAGCGCAGCGAGGACGGGGCATGAACGGCACTTAACCTAAAAGTAAAAAAATACTTGCTGTCATTGATCGTTTCCTACCAAAAGACATACATAATCAATAAGTAAGTAATTGGGAAGTCTGTTGAAAATATGGTCAAAACTGTCCTTGTATGGATTTTCCCTGTATGTCAGCAGAAATTCTGCAGAGGAAACATTTCGCTTCACATTCCAGTAGGCATCTCATGGCTTAATAAGAAATCACATGAAGTCAATTGTTAAGAAACAGCAGTTTGTTACACTGGGGACGTCACATCTACTCAACATTTCAAGTCCTGTGAGTAGGTATATTTCTCTGAGTGCGACAAGAGGGATGTCAAGAGATGATGAACAGACTTTTCCTTGTTGCCCTCTTCACAACGGGCTGTGACTCCTAGACCACCTAAATCTGTATTAAAAACAAGCAAACGAAACCACGTTGGTGAAGAAAATCAGAAAACTGAAGCTGACCTTAACCTCCTTTGTGCCGCCTCCTCCAGCCTTTGGAGGGACAATCCCCGGAGCAGAAGACGGACGGGGACCACGGGATGCATCAGACAGCGGCAGAGCACGCTGCACTTCCAACGGGCTGTGCGCTTCCAAAAGCGCCCACCCAGTGCTTGGATAAATGTCGTGAAGGTGAAACGTTGTGCTGTTTTCAGTGAAAGCAAGGGAGGTGGGTAAGGCTCCGGCACTGTAAAAAAACGCCTAAAATAGACTCGGTTTATACCAATAGCTATTTTGGTTGCGTACAGGGCATTAGACAATCCTTTTTTTCCCCACCCAGTTTTAAGGACATCTACAAGATGACTTTGCCACTGCAGAAATACTAACTAAAACACAAATACCTTCCACCGGCGCTTATAAACCGGAAAAAGTCTTGACCGTTGCCTGGCCTAGGTGTCACATCGAAAAGCAAATAATGGTATTTTATGATCAAACACAGGCCATGATATACAGGACGTGATCACATAACTCACTGAAAACACCAGGCTTGCAGGACACGACAGCACAGCTCGCATCTGGGTTCGTTAGCTTCCCACCTCTAAAGAGCTTAGTTCTCGCACTACTCGGTTTTGTGTATGTTTTTCATATTCTAAGGCACAGAAACAGATACCTTGGCAGCCAACTCACTCTAAACCAAAACTGAGGCATGCAAAAGGGGTGGTCTTCAATTTAGCATCAAACATAAGCATTACATTTGAAACTCTGTTTATAACTAAAAAAAAAAGAAAGTAATATATCCCAAACCTGATATCAAATAACCACCAACTGAAAGCCAGTAACAGACAAAAAATACCTCTTCGCTCTTAATGACAAGAACCTCATCGATTTCTTAGCAGAAGAGTACTGGAAGAAAGACCTGATATATGACACAGTTATTGACACACACCACAGTAACTTCAGTCATTACACCTCCAGAGTGAAATGTTTAGCAGGACTGTATGAGTACGACCCTTTCTACAAAAACACCCCACTCTGTGGGTGTGATAAAGAAAACCCCACAATCAGTTGTTGGAGAACTGCATTTCATTTTTTACAGTGACTAGAGTTAAACCATTATTACCTTCCAAAGGCTTAACGTTTCCATCCCCAGCCTGCAGCGCAGTTATAACAAACTGTCCCAGTGCTTCTCCAGCAGCGGCACAGCCAGGCTAGCAATGGCCCATGTTCAAGAGCCAACAGCCTGCTCGTGTCTGAATCCTCCCCTACAGCCAGGAGTGGTAGAAAACATTTGCCAGAAAATGGAAAAAAAATGGCATGGCGTAAAATCAGTTTTCACAGAGAAGCAGCTTCATACAGCAATGTTAAGAATGATCCCTGCGCAGCAGACTTAACAAGGGACAGCGTCATATGAGGACGCAAAAAGGGCTTGCTTTGAACTTAAGAGGGAGAAGCGGTCCGTGGAAGCAGTTGTGTAAGAAGCAGAGAGGTTTCTCCAGGCTAACTGCAGCAGATATGCAGACTAAGGTGGGAGCTGGATGGCCACGTGGCTGGAAGTTTTTCCCAGTAAGACAAGCGCTGGTGAGCGAACAGCCTTTCTGGTCCTCCGGATAGTCCTGCCTGCAGAGATTCCATAATGAAATACAGTTTTCAAATATGTTTTTTTTCAGTTTGATTTTGTCCACAACGGGGTTGCACAATAATGCCAGAAAACAACAAATCAAGAATAGGTGTCAATACTCAAAATGCTCCCAAACATTCCAAGTACTAGCAGCCTAAAGTTATTCATGATGTTACTTCGATGGTTACTGTGCATTCAAAGAGATCCACTTGAGTTATCTCAGTACAGATGACAGCATCTGATTCTTCTAAGAACTAGGGCTACTAGGAATTTTCATCAGTGATCACTTCTGAATTCTTCTCTCTGTAGTTTGTTTTTCACCCTACATGAAGGGCTGAAAGTATCAGGCCACACAGTCAGAACAAAAACAAGCCCTTCCCTCTCTACATTTTCTTGAGGTGGCTGGTGACAAAGCTTACGGAGGAATAAAATGAATGCAACTAGTAAGGAGATGTATGAAAATATTTTCTTTTTTTTCCATTCCACCTCATTTTGGACTGTGAGAGCCCAATGGTGTGGAAAAGCAAAATCACAGCCACCCCGAAAATGTTTAAAACTGCCATGCCATTTTTGGAGGAGTTCTTATTTTTAAGGTATCTTGTCAGTTTTTTGCTCATACGCTTCCCGTTTTCTTAATTTGTGTAGATGTCCATAAAGGTGGAATGTAATACAACGCAGAACATCTGTGTTGAAGGAAATTGAAAACATACACCTTTTATAATCCTCTATTATAGGTAAAGAATCAAATTACAAGCTTGAATTCTTGTAAGTATATTGAAGAACAATCAACATAATGAAAATGGATTTAGAAAGTAAGATATTTCAAGTTTAAGTGTCAAAAATAATAGCATTACTATTCATAATCCCTGAGTAAATCTTGGCAGAGAAATTCAATTAGAGGAAAAATTATTAATAAATTTATAAAACATTTAAAACATCTGGCTTCAGTAAATACGAATACTTTACTATATTACTGTAAGATGCAGATTTAGAGGAATCACAACCAATGAAACTTTTGTTTGCATTATTACCCACAAAAAAGTTATTTTTAGTCCTGACGTGCCACCTTGCAACAGGGTTGGAATAAAGATGCAGTGTGAACTACAAACCTGTAGTCTAGTTAAAGCACATTTATTGCTTGAGCTAGCTGTGAAGTTCAAGTGTTTTCATTGATGGCTTTCTTTGGGAGAGTATCTACCCTACCCATTGATCGCTCCCTGCATGCTTGAAGATTTACAATGATCAACTCTCTTATCTTTGGGTAAGGACCTGTTCCACCTTGAGACACTTGCGAGATTTCAGTACGTTCAAGCATTTTTTCTGCTTCCACATTACCGGTGGTGGCAGTCAAATTCCTGAACGTGTGCACGGCCCAAAGCAGCTCACTAAACTGTCAACATGGAGCTTTCTAAAGCACGGACATTGGAAGGTAGGACAAAACAAGCACCAAAATGAACAACTCGATGGTCTCAACCTTCACAACCTCTTTAAAAGATGTTACAGGGCTTTCCAGAGCTCAAAGCTCTTCGCTTCCACACAACGGCTTTTTTTTGCTTGGGTGGGGAATGGGCGGTAGAAGGTACTTTTGAGCTGAAGCTTATACCCGTAGTTATCTCAAATTCCTATTTCCCACATGAAACAAGTGTCTGCGTTCGAAAATTTTGCTTTGTGCTATAAGCAACCAAGTCTTAAACTCAAGAACGGCTTGTGCATCAGCAGTGCCACCCTGAACACCTCTGCATGCCTCTGTTGTTAAACACCACGGATGAAGAAAGGACAGAGCTCCATGACAACGTTAGTCTTCTCTGGATTTCTGCCTGAACTGGATGAAAGCTTCAGTAACCCTCCTCCCTTGCTAGTGGAAATCCTGCTGTGCAGAACCGCACCAGAACTTTGACACTGATGTGGTGTTTTGTGTTATGAAACTTCTTCCCATCATTCTGATGGATTCACTTCCAACTTCTTCTCAATTTCCTTTATTGAGAAATTAGCACGAGAGAACTCTTGCTAAACAGTGTTTTTTTGTACTGAGGCGATACTATTCACAAAAGCACGGCCTGACTGTTCCAGTTTCTCTGCTTTCTACAGTTACCGAAATGGATCGGGCAGGACAGGTTACGGGACTGATTGCGTTTGTGCATTTCGAGGCAGGAAGGAACCACTGAGAACAATTCTCTCCCTCATCTCCCGAGTGACACAAGCGGAGAAACATGATACAGTGATATCTGCAGCTACAGATTACCTTTTAGAAAGATATCCAACGTGGCTTTGAAACCATCACGTGAGGGAAAATCTGCTACATGTGCAGGTAATTTATATCTGAATTGGGAGCAGACAAGTCTTCAATCTCAAGATCTCATTAAACTACCACCACTGCATTCAAGATATCCCTGCAGATACGGAACTGCAACCTCTGATCGAATCACCTCTTAGTCTTCTGTCCATTTTAGATTAAGAACTGCCTGAATTGCTTAGGCGTTTGCCATTTAAGACATGTTTTGCAGCTCCTTCCAATGGTTCAACATCTTGTGGCTACCAGGCAAGTTCTAGCAATTCTGCCGTTAGATCCCATTTCTCCATTTGAGCTGTCATTTATTTTTACTAAACATACTTTGAGTTGCCTGTCATGGTCTACAGTAGCTACATAATTTAACATTTCAGTTACATAAAACATCAGTTTTCCTTTTTATGACGTGGAGGCAAGATTGCTAGTATCATGGCAAAATTGAAGCAGTAAGGATCAGAAAAGAACATATAACAGTGCACTCCTTTTTAGATAAACTACTGTGCAGGCATTCAAATAATGGATGGTGAATTTTCACATATATATATATTACGACGACTGAAATTTGGAGGAATGGGCCAGTAGGACTTTTCCTAGTACTTGGATTAAGGAGCAGATATTTATGGTTTTAGGGGTCACATACCTCTTTCTTTGTCGAACGTACAAAGTTGAATGATACACACTCCCTATCTTTCTACCTGGTAGTACTGAGGGAGATTCAGCATGACAACAGGGTTTATCAAAGTCTCTGTGTGGAAGATTAGACAATCCTTGGAAAAAATGAGGAATGAACAAGGAAAAAAAAGGAAAATGAGAGTGAATACTTCCTACAGATTCTACCTTTTGTCTTTTGTGCTCAGTGATCACCGATACCTTTATGGTTTTCTTACTCTCCACCTTTGCACAAAACCACATCCCAGAAATCCCCACTTCTGGGAGACAGTAGTTCAAAAACAGACTGAAAGAACGGGTAGCTACGAATGTTTAAAAAAGTGATCTGATAATGACTCATTCTTTTTCTATACTTCAGTCTGATATAAAACTAAAGGATGACTTAGGGGTGAATTTAATATGCAGCAACACCTGACAAATAGGATGCACTGAATTTTTTTATTAGATGTTTAGAGTAGAAAAAAAAAAAAAGCCTGTGACAAAAGGACCATTAACTCACTCAACATTTAGGATGAAGAAAAAATACAGTTAAAGCCACAGGAAAAGCTGGGTTAAAGAACTACAAAATAAGCTACGGGCTTATATGAAAATTTGCCAAATCACAGGAATAGTGATGACTTTAGCTGTCAATAAGCATTCAAAATTCACAAGGATTTACTATTTCTGTAAAAGAAATGTGCCATCAGGAAAAAAAAAGAGGAAAAAAAGAAAAGGAGTAATTCAGGCATTTCTCAGCTGCTAACCTGTGCTCTGTAACTCTCTAATCAATCTCCGTACTTATTCCCTAAGGTTTAATGTATGCATAATGAACTAATGGCAAAGAGGAATGAAGACAGATGCATTCATTTGCATGAACTAACTTATTAGATAGTCAAGCTTGCTGAACAAATCACTGCAGCGAAACAGTAAAATGCGCAGCTGCAAGAACGTACCTATGTGATTTCTTATGTCATCTAATGGCCAGCATATGCCACAGAATTAGCACAAACTGAAATGGATTCATATTAGCACCTAGTAATATTGCACCTATTACCCTGTGAGACAACAGAAACATTTTACATCTTCAGGTCACTTCAGGAAGCTATATGCAGGTCTCAGCGAAAATATGAATGTGACATCAATGTGAGAGGCTTATATTATCCTGAGGCAGTCTCATTATTGCATGCCGCAGAAAAAAAAAGACTTTCCTCTGTTAAAAGTCCAAAATGTGATGCATGTTTCACAGGAAAGGTTTTTTGGTTTTTCTTTCAACATTTCCTCTTATCCTCCAGAAGCTTCAGGTGAAAAGGAACAAAGAAGATTACACCTACCCGCCTCTCCAAAAATATTAAGACATGCTAGCTATATATGCTGGTTCACGTCTACTTCAAACACACATCTTGTTCACTCCGTCTATTGTAATGGCTTTCTCTCCTTTCAGTGACCAAGAGGTTACGACAGACAGGTAACTGTCTCTATAAACTGAAGAAATTGCTAAAATCTTCAAACAGACTGAAACAGAGATGGATTCGGCTAAACAGTACTACCTAGAGGCTTCAATGACATCTTTTGTTTCAGTCAAAATGCAAGGTACAGAATCTCAACAAGGATGCAAACAGGGGAAACTGCTAACACAACTCAAAGCATGCCTGTTGAAAATACTTACTTATTTTAAAGTAAGATCGTCTGTGAAAAAGAGCTGTCACTTTAATGAAGGAAGACAGAAGGAAACTGCCTGCTTGCAAGCACTTCTTCAGGTTGCTGACTCCACGCCAACAACTCACAAGATGTGACTGTCCCTCTTTCTCTCCTCTGCTGTTAAAGGATATACTGCCAGGTTTCTTTAAGGAAATATTAAAATTCTAAATAATTTTAAGTTTACAAAATCACCTAAGGTACCTACCTACCAGGCCTCTCTCAATACAGAGGTCTTGGCACAGAGATACTCTATTATCATTTACAGTACAATCTGCTAACCAGAACTAGAGGAAAAACTAAGAGAAAATGGTACTTTTATATTTGATGTGGTTCCAGTTTGGTATAAAATTTCTAGGAATTACACAAATAAGTGCATTCTGAAACTTTCTTCTTCTCCAGTTATACCAATATGTGGTCTTCTTGAAATAAATGTCTGCTCCCTGTGACCTGTATCTTTTTGCTTCACTGCTGCTTGCGCTGGGCTGCTCCCAGCTGTGTGCCACGTCGCATGCCAGAAGCCTGGAAGGGCTGGGGACCCCGTGCCAGAGTAGTTCACATGCAGTTCAGTTATCCTTCAGCGTTGGATTTATGCACCCCAGGTTTAATAAATCAACGCTTTCCAGCTGAAGTCTGCATCACTGGGAAATTTCCATCTAGCTCAGACACTGCGCATCTGCAATTGCCATTCATTTCACCTAAAAAGACGGGTGCTCAAATCTTCTCTTTCTTTGCCTTACTAGACTGTTAAATTGCTTCGGAAAACTGTGATAGGCTTAGTCGTGTGACTAAAGCAATCACAACGGCATAAATCATACATTGCTTGCCTGTCCCAAGTACCATATCAAATGTGTCAACCTAAACCAGTTGGATTCCTTAACTCCCATTTTCAGCCACTTTAATGCAAAAAAAGCACCATGATTTGGACTTCAGAAATAAAAAAAACTAATCCCCCCCTTTGTTTTTCTGTGTCAGATTAACACTTGGACAGTAACAACAAACCAGTCCATTTGCTTCCTTTTAACCCATTAGTTCCTGGCGAATTAACTGACCAGAGATCCAATTACAGCCTCAAATTTTGCAGCTGTAACTTCTGAAGTCTTTGAGGATGTCACTCCAGTCCGTAACTTGTATCAAATACTCAGATTTAACAGCTTGTTTTTTTCCTAACTTGCAGCCTATCCTACACTTTGGGCGTACATATAAAGGATACCACATGCCAAACACGCAGACAGGTTTAGCATTTCTGCCATTTTTATAACATCACTTAACCTTGGCGCTGTCAACGGGAGGGTATCACGCGGGTCTGGATGTACCTTGCGGAGCTAAGGTTTACACCAACAAAGAACGTCTGGCACGACAGGATCTGCTTTTACTCCTAAGTACGCAACAAACGGTTCATTAAAATGGCCAGAAACATTAGCCTCATCTATAAGCGCAATTTGGGATTTCCTCAGGAAAGGCTGCTGACAGCATCTCATACTGCACAGAGCTCTTTATCTAAACTGGCGAATCCGGCAGAATTGCTAACAGTAAATGTTTCTAGACAGGATCTATCTTAATTCCCAGAATTTAGCTTATTCTGAAGGTGGTCACCTCCTCCAAGATTTTTTTTGACTGAAAATAGACGGGAAGGTGATTTCTGCCTGAATAAAACTATCCAATAAACACATTTGCCCTCTTTTTTCTCAGCATTTGTAAAACATGGTCAACCATGTTATGGATTTTTCTTCTAAGCTCACTTTGCATAAACGTTTTGCATCCCCAAACCCTTTTCTGCTATGGGCAGATTTACATAAAAAAAATGTCCCCAACATGACTACGTAATTGTCGATATAATGTCAAACCCTCCCAGTAGAGATGAAGTCATAATGCGGGAAAAAATAAGCCAAAAACATGTCGATCAATTTGTCAAGCAAAAGAAGAGACAGCGCTTCTGGCCTGATGTCACTTTGCCCACCCTGAAGCTTTGCTAATTTAGAAATACTGCAAAACTCGCACTTCCAACCAACCCAGCTTCACCAGCAATATTTTCCAGGAAACACCTAGTTTATACATCTGACAGAATGCCTGTAATAAGAGTCTTTGCTCTGGATTTTCCTTCCCTGCTTGGTTTAGCAAAGCCTGGAGGAGGTGACCTTCAGGCCGTAACAGGTCTTGCACATTCATCATGGTTTTCCCCAGTGAAGACCCAGAACTTACGATGGCGATAGAGATATCAGCCTAATGTTAACTGCTACCACCCGATAAGAATATTTGGTATGGTTTTGAGTTTATAACGTTTAATTTTGAATCATACATGCATTAGAAAAATACAAGATGATGCCCTGTATCTTCTGATCCCCATGCATTAACTACTGGTCAACAATATTTTTATGGACAGTGTGTGTGTTAAAATCTGCATTGGATCAGAATATAAAATGTATTCCAACTTTGGACACAGGGAAAATTTGGACTATAAAATCTATCCACAACTTGCCAAAAATACTCTGAGACTCGCAACGCCCTGAACTCAGCCCACGAGAAGCGCATCTTACCGTACATTATAATCATGTCCCGCTATCACTGTAGTTGGCTAGCACTTAAGCTAGACTGACTGACTTAATGTTCTGTGGTGTGCGATTAAGTAAGTTGAGCTTCATTATTTTCGTTATGTTCCCATTGACTATCTGCTCTCTATTGCACCATTACCTTTTGTTAGCGGCTAAGGAATAAAGCTTTTGGATTTTAATAGTCTCATTAGACTTAGGTACAATACTTATCATAAAATCGCAGAAATTCCTTACTAGGTGTCTGGTTTTCTAGCTACAAGTTTGTAATGGCTTGCAAATACACTTGCTAAATTTTCAATTCCAGTACTAATGACCTACCTTTTAGCCAGAACTCAACCTGAAAACTTTTTGGAAGAGCGCACATTTTTACTCCCATGTGAATATGTTCCACGCAAATTATTTAGAAATTATTATTAATTTTGATTGTACTGCAGCATTAGTTATTCTTGATAGACTTGGTCTATTTTGCTGCAGTCTTGGTCTAGTGACAAGATTTCCCCATATGACCTCTATCGGTTTTTACTTCTCGCTTTTGTTTACAGAAGCAGTATTTTGGGGATCAATAGTCACGCTGTGTTCTCAGGTATGATGACTCATGGTTTGTCAGCGATATCTGAAATTCAGCCCCAGCATGTCCCCCTCATTTTTCTATAACACTGAGTTTTTACTACCACAAAGGTCAACGTTCATTTTCTGTATCATTTATCTGACGAGTATTTGGGGTCACAATGTCATCTGGGAACATATGGAATATATGGGAATATGGGAGGAAAGTCTTGGCATGATCTCGTCTCAGAGTTAACTATTAAGCTGGGCTCATTTTACTTCACTGATAACATCTACTGGCATTGAAGACTAGCACTTGTTCCTGCTTGCATTAATATTCAGTGTCCTTCCACCAATGTTTTGTGTGAATAAGAGCATTGAAATCTCTTGGTTTTGGCCTCATTGCTATTTTACCCTATTAAAATACTCCTTGTTTTGCTTTCCATACTCTTTTCAGTTTGTTAGTAAGTGAGACTTTACTGAAGAGCCTTCTTTATGTGTTTATTCACACAACGTTAGTGGATTCCCAAGACCATGAAGATACAAAGTGGGAACGGTATCTGAAATTTGGACAAGGACAATGAATAAAAAAGATAAGCAACTGCATTCTACTAGCCTGTATATCACCTACAAAGTTAACAAAGTCTCCCGCTCTATTAATGTAAGAGGTATGAATGGATGTTTGCAACTGTATAGAAAGAAAACAGGTCCCCAGTAAATTAATTCTGAAATTAATGTGGACAGAAAAGGATTTGGGAAACCTGACAGGTGATCAAAACTCTCACTGCCCACAATAATTATGAAAACCATGAATATATAAACAAGAGAGTTCTGCACAGCAATACTTAGTAGACCTTTGCATTTAGTGGAGTAGTGACCGTCACTTGGATGCTTTCTCTCGTTCTTGTGACACCATTCAACAGGATTACTACTAACCAAAGAGAGGGCAGGAGAGTCAGAAAAGAGCTTTCACAATAGTTAGAGAAACACACCGGGCAGCAAAAGACCCCAGAAGCACAATTTCTTTCCTTTAAAAAAGGGAGGATTAAATAGAGATTTCATAATGAAGTACCTATAGAGAATGAAGTGAATTTTGATGAAAAACAACCCTTTCACAAACGAGATGGAGCTGAAACCACACATACTCAAGCCAGAAGTAAAAGCAATGAGGCTAATCAGCAACAAAATGCTGCGATGGATTTTGTATCACTGCCAACCTTTTGTATCACTGGCAACCTTAAACAGACTGAATGTCCTTCTAAAATATAATTCAAATACAAGTTGAAATATACGTAAATTCAGGGAAGTTGTATGTTTACTTTAGATGGTCACCAAGGTCTCTTCTGGCCCACAAACTCCATGGAAATTCACAACAAATACAGTAAAACCTAAAGAATGAGCTCTTTGTTCTTACCACAAACAAGAAACTAGTTTCTAATGATGCTATAATTAACTTGTAATCTTACAGCTCCTACACAAAACAGACATGCCTAACACTTACTCTACACTGTGAGGCACGAATTCCTATCTCTCTCTGCCCCACACACCAGGGATGCAGTGAGGAAGACACACAAGCACCAAAATCTCTTTCCCTCTTTTGATTCTTAGAAGCATGAAAACGCTATTAAACAAACAAGCAAAGAAACAACCCTTTCTCCATCCACATGAAACCCTTCCAACAACTTCACATTAGCAAAATTGGACATATAATTTTGTAAAAAATAAAAATATGTTAAAAAAAATTAAGATTCTGATGTAAAAGTCAAGGTTTACAGTGAAAGCTAGTGGCTTTGACCCACTGATACTGTTGAAAAGAAGAAGCAGCTATTATCCAGATCTGGGACAGCATATTTTGCTGTGACAGTGCTGTTATCTTGGTATATGATATATTATTTTCTTCCTATCTTCATGTCCTGAAATTATAATCACTGCAGAAACGGAATGGGAGATTTAAAAAAAAACCAACAAAACAAAACAGATGGAAAGCACGTATGAATTCCGTTAAAGAGGTACTGGAAAATACATTAGGAACATCATTTAAAAAAAAAAAAATCAAGTTAATTATCGACAACTGTAAGACAAAAAGACTCTATCAACTCTAAAAAGACCCAAGCAGACAAATGATTCTAAAATTATCCTCAACTTCTTAGATTACCAAATTACTCAGATGTTAAAGGAAGATGCCGGGATTTCTTTTGCTAGTCATAGGGGTCTGCCTACAGCACTGTGGGTCGTGGACATAGGACTTCTGAAAGACAGCAACGCCCCGCTGGGTCAGACTGACGCTCCATCTAGTCCTGCTCCAGCCTGGAAAGCGAGAACAGAAGGTCCTGTTCAGGGCGAGAAAGAAAGCCTGCCTGCTTTGTCCAGTGCAGTCCCGCCACATTAGAGGGTACAATGCTCCTCAGTCTTTGTAGTGTTTACATACGAATTTCTTGCCAATTAATTTGTTCAATCCCTTCTGAATCCACAGGCTCAGTCTGCATCCGCACATTTCCTGCTTACTCTTCCTCTCTCGTGATACTGGATCCAGGAGGATTGTCTCAACTGAATGATGCAGGAAGAAGTTTTTCTGTTCAATCTACATTTTTTTCTCCAATACCAGACTGATAATAGTATAGATCAGAATGTCTAAATAGTTTTCCACCCATGGAAAAACAATACTGCCTGAATATTTTTTAATACATTTCCTCACTTCTGAACAGACTGGGGAACCCAAGCATCCTCATGGATCTTCTCATGTAATTTCCATCTTTCTGCAGACACCCCCTTCCTCCCCGACAAAACCCCAGCCGTGGGATCCTGTGGAAATGCAGCGGTTTTCAAGAGGTCAATATGGAGCCTTAGCTCCTCAGTTACCTAAACCAACAAAGAACCCCTGGTAGCTGTAATGGGCTGTTCTACTCCATGAGGGATAATCAAAGTCCCGTTTCACAAAAGAAGAGTTTTACAGCTTCTTGTGGACAGCAGAGATTACAGGGATTGAGGGGTCTTGTGTTCAGCCAGGAACGGATCGGGATCAGTAACACAATCACAGTGTGTCGGGGTTTCAGCCCAGCCGGTAACAAAGGACCACGCAGCCGCTCGCTCACTCCTCCCGCCCCACTCCTGTGGGATGGGGAGGAGAATCAGAAAGAAAAAAAAAAAAAAAAGAACCTCAAGGGTTGAGATATGGATAATTTACTGGGGCAACACAAAAAGAGAAGTTAGAACAATAACGATACAAATAAAAGACTGTACAAAATGAGCGATGC
>JANZLQ010000065.1:1274034-1308611 GCA_026212715.1 Elanus axillaris
GGGGGGTGGTGGGAATAGAAATTAACATTTTCCATGCAGTGTATGCTCTCCATGTAAGGATTAACGACACTAACTCCAGCTGACATGTCTCCATCCACATCTACAAGAATTTACCAGGTTCACTGCATCATACCTTCCAATTAAAAAGCTATTTGGAGCTGACCTACATACCGCCAGAATCACGATCCTGCCCCAAGCAAAAGCGGCTGTACTACTTCTGGTCTCAGACTAGTTAATGCTACTAGTACACCTCCTACTGCCGAGCCAAGCTGGCTGCCGGGATTCTTCTGCATCTGTGTCATGACAAATCCATAATGTGGATGAACTGCCCACAGACAAGCAAGAATAGATGCCGTGTACAAGATGCTGGCTTACATGTGAAACGCGGGTCAAATTTTCTCAGTGTCCAAGTGATACAAATGTTTACAGGTTATTTTCAGAAACTTCAGTCAACTACAAAATGTTCAAGTTACTTCTCAAAACAGTACTTAGTTTTACAAAGTTATTTATGCACCTAAACCCGCAATATCCGCTGTGCTAGAACATGAATTTTTCAGGGCATGAAGAAGTTTTAATTTATTTTTTTTTAGACATCCAACCAGCTCAATCTCATTTATCCTTTGGGCCTCCTAAGGTCTAGAAATGCAACAATGCATTAAGATAAAAGTCTTCACTATATAGCTGAAGAACATACATAAGCTGAGATTAGTTTTTTTCAGAACGCCTGAAATGAAGCAGAGTACACCTCATCAAACACTTGTCAGGATTATCTTTCTGAACAAACTGTATGCAAAGCACATGGGAAAGATTTATCTGCAATGCTCTCAAAAACTCCAGAATATACAGCACATTTTAAAAAAATTCAAAATAAATGGTCATTAGTCCTGACGAATATTCAACACTTGAAATCCTAATCTTATCAAATGCTCCAAAGAAAAATCCCACCGATTCAATTTTCATCTTTAAAGAACACAAGTGAAAATCGTTAGGACTTCTCAAAATGTCACGTGGAACCATGAACTTCAGTCTGTGTTCGGACCTTAGCATAAGTATTCTATATATACCCTAACCACACCATATATGGCAATTACTAAGTTCATAGTGAAAAAAAATCAAAATATTAAAAAACTAAAAAGGAGTAGATACTTAGTACCTTAAATATTAGTGACCTATGAGCTAAAGCAGTACCTGAAAAAGTACTGGTACAGAGGTCTTAATTCACTCTGAAGAACAATGGATCTTGGTATGTATTGGCTTGGATAAAAAAACCTGGTTGGTGTTTGCATGATTAAAGATTTTCTCATAACAGTAACTGCACACAGTGGACACTGTAGTTGCACCATTTCCCAATGGTTATGAACTTCATGATTCTACCATAAAAATAACAATCTGTAAATCACTAGGAGGTTTTCAACAGACAAAAACGTTCCTTATGAACAACAGTAAATCATCCAGCTTGTACTCTCTCACACATACAAACACGCACACAAAGCAAACACAAAGCCTGTACTTCGGCCCTTCGGAAACACGACAGCTACTGGGATGAGATCTGAGCCAGGCAGCAGTAAAGGTCCGAGCTCCATCCCCTGTATCCACAGCCTCCCTGTGGGTTGTGTGACTTGGTACAATAACAAGGCCGTGGAGTGCAGAGAATATTAACGAGTCATTTGGAGGCGGGTGACATGACCTCACAGTTTCTGATTTCTATCACAATACATCTTCCCTCCAAGTCAGAGGTTACTGTGCTTGAGGTGAGACCGGCAACATCAGTTATTCCGCCTGTGCACAACCTTTGCCAGCATTCATTTGCTTTCATTATAAGACCTCTAAAATTTTACTTGAGGTGAAAACCCCCTTAGATTGCTGCATAGTATATATAAAACTTGCTTTTCATGGCCATACCTTGCATTACGAGAGACGCAGGTTCGAAGATCCCTAACCATTGATCTAGCGGACCAGGTTTTTGCGATGCGATGACAGAAAAGACAAGGATGGGCGTACATGTGGCACAAAATCAGGTGAAGATGAGAACTCTGACATAGTGTTGCTCTGCTACATTTCTGAGCCTGTCCAATCAGCAGTGGAAAATACAAGCCAATCTCCCTGTACCATCAAAACCAGATATCAAAGAACAGGTTTCACAGGGCCTGAAAATAGGCGAGCCTCTGATAAAAAGGCTGTGGTCAATGTCTGAAATGGGCTGCGGAAGATGAGAGACACAGGGATGTTCTTCATAGCAAAAGCTCGAGGTAAGGCAACTACAGGAACTCCTTACAGCTCCTACGGAACCCTCCTTATAAAGCTGCTTGGTAGTAACTGTAATTCATTTGCTTTTTATAACTAGTTGAATTTTGATTAGTATTACCATGCTGTTCACAAACAAGTCAGGCGTTATAAAAAGCAAAGCAAGTCTTACCTGGAATACTCTGTCTCCTCACAGACAGTGCTCCATCAGGTGCCTTTGCCTGGTTTGCAGACTTTGTGTAAGGACTCTCATCTAAACAGAAACAAGCAACACCTCCAGTTACTGTTAAATATAATGTTAAAACCAATATAATTTTAACCGAAATACTGTGTGAACTAGCAATGCAGAGCACAAGAGCTGCTGTGAGCTGAACGAGGATGGGTATTTCTGGATGCCGCCTCAATGCTCAATGTTACGTTTAGACTCGATGACAAAGGCTCTGAATAGTGGAGCTGAAAAGGGTGGGGTAAAACTCAAATTGGACATAATGCTTAGCTGATAACAGGCTTGATACACAAAGGCCTTTTCGGTTTTAACAGAACCAAAGAAATTTCCTTTTTCTCATGTTAAAAAGCTTCATGCGTCGAAGACTTGAGTGCGAGAGGTACCATCCCTGTTCAGGAGTGGAAGGCATCCAGAAGCTTTTGAATATTCTGGCTGTAAAGATGCACTCCTTTTCCTTTGTGATCTGTCAGTGGGTGGTTCCTTTTCTGTTGTAACGATGGATTGGGGAAAAAAAATCAGAGAGCTGTTGCCAAATAGGCCAGGCACATTCATGCCTAAAGAATGGCACCCTAACAGTCTGTGTCTAAATAGGAGGCTACGGGGAACACCTACTGATCAACCTCAGTGCATAAAAGACCACTAATGGGATGAGCAGATGAGTCATCAATTAAAGGCAGCATTAGGCAGAAAGTGAGTAATTTCTCCGTCTCTCAAGAGCAGAACGACGGTAGGGAAACAGTCAACTATATTGTAGCTTTTAAAAGGACAAGGTGTATGCTCAGGAAAGAAATGTGAATAAAAGAGAAGAAATAATAATATGCATTTTATCATTTCAAACAAAAGAAAGGAATCGGAAGGAATTAGGCTTCTGTCCTGCTTGTCCTTTAATCAAGTGCTCAAACACTTTAAAATATTATCAAATCCTTCTATTTGCATATTTTCCTTCAGGTTGCAAAGGACTGATGCGTTTACAGCATGTGCGTGAATACATGCTTAAATACAGATCAATGAGTAAAAGAATCAAAACTATGTTATCGGGTATAGCATCCTCAGATCAAGCAGAACCATATAAACATTTTCTGGAGCATCGGTTTTTCTTTTCAGCTGACGCTCTCGACATTATAAGCCTGCTTTGCTGATTACACTATTTACGCCTTGCAAAGTCTCAAACTCCTTTAGAAACTTGCATCAAAGACAGCAGTCCATTTTTTATACAAGTGAGCTAAGGGTTTGGTCAGCATAATTTAATTTAAAACCAGGTCTCAGAAAGAAGTGACTAGAAGAGTAGGTTGGCTTTTAAAACCAGAACCTCTGCAACGAACTCTGCTGCTGTTAGGTGGATGCAGTAACAAAAAACCTAAATGAATTAAATACAAAAGAAAGAAAAAGGCAAAATATTGTTTTATAGCCATGCACCTTGAGGAAAATGCAGCAAGTATTGAAGAGTATATATTGGTAAAATACCTCAACAGCCAATATAAGTGGTTTTCCACAGTAAAATGGACTCCCATTGCTTTAGGACTACACTGTTACAAGGATAAAGATAACAGGTTTGACTATACTGTATGCTAGTACAAATTCCAAGAAAATAAAGTCGTCAGCGACAGGAAATACAAAAGTATGAAAAAATATAAACATGGATTCAGCTACACAATTTAAGAAAAAGGTAGACATGTAAAGCTTTATTCTTCCACTTGAGGAAAGTGGAAAAGCTAATATTGCATATGCAGAATAGACATCCCCTCATTAAAGAACAAAAATTATAAAATTGGAGTGAACTAGAGCTTCTGAAGGAAGCAGGATTATATTTTTCTTTCAGAGAAGAGGCACTGCTGAGCTCAAACTGAAGACGAGGCTCTCTGAACAGCCCTGCTAACTCCTATCAACGTCAGAAAAACAGAGCTCATCAGTAACACGCGGCTTATATATCCCATCCTACTTACTTGCAGGTGCTGAATGTGACAGCAGATAGCGAAACACCCATTTTTCTGTTAAAAAGCGGGCAGGAAACATAATACAATTTCTCAGGAACCAATGCAAGGTGATGACTTTTGGGCCCTATTTGAATGTGTGCCCTACCTGTGAAAAAATCTATCAATTTACAGAACAAACCAGTCCCCTCCTAGTCAGACTTACTACATATGAATTCTTTTCATCAGATCAGAGAAAGGGCAAAAAGGAAAGAGGAATTTCCACAACCGGGCCTTTTTCACTGAATCTCTCCCGCTGAGCAAATGAGTAAATCAGCTACAGCCTCTTGCCGGAACAGGATTTTCCCAATACTGCACTGTGCTGGGAGTACCCGCGGTTATCCTGAGTTCGGAATAAGGGACAAGCCTGCAAATCTTCCTGGTTAACAGCATCAATGAGGGCAGAGGAGTTCAAATTACTTACTAAGGAGCCTGAGCAAAAAACATAGTATTTTCTACATAACAACTGGCAAATACTAAAGGTAATGGAGACTGCACATGTGAGTAAGCTAGTATTGTAATTTAAGCATATTAATATTGAAGATTTCCCAGGTATTTCTATAGTTTAGGTACAGTAGGCATCCAATTGTGTTAGATTTCTTAATCTGTCCACAGACTTTCACAGCAAAAAGAACAAAGAGGCCCAAAAAAGTTGCTTCATAAACTTTTGAACCCCTATTAATGCAAACCATGCCCAATTATTATTGGAAAATAACAACGAGCCATTGTATCATCAGTGGATTGGGAAGCTGTTCCCAGGACAAGAAGGAATTCTCTTTCAATGCCCGTTTAACAGTAAAATCACACTGCAACATAACTAGAAACCAGCGTAAAGGATTCCCAGAAGCAAAGGAAAAATATAACCAACTGGAGAAAGAATGCAAACAGCCTTATTAAGATGCTTATTTGAGACAGAAAAGTAATATAAAGAGCAGGCATGCAGAAATAGATGCCGTCCTAAAGAACAGAGTAACTAGAGAGACAAGGAAGCCCCGATAGCCCTGATGTGTCAGACATCATTCATGCCGTCTAAAAGGGAAAAATCCATTTGTATGTATTAGCGAAGTTGTATGTACGGCCACAAGAATTTGTTATCAAATTATAATTTACTGATGTCCCCATCCGCTCTATACTTAGCAAGGAGGGTCTTAAAACATGCAAAAATGTCTCGTGATAGCAGTATTACAGGGATTTGTGGGAGTGGTTTGTATTACCAGCTTCCCCCTCTACGGCACAGATAAGACTTCGTGGAGACGAGACCCAACCCAGCAAGCCAACACCCTGAAAAAGCAAAGGAGCAAACGGGTACGAAGCACTTCCCCCCAGTGGGAGACAATAACTCAAAACTAGGTAGAGCTGCGACATATTTAAGAAGCCAGACATACCAAGCAGAGGGAGAAAGAGGCTAGATTCAGAAGCATAAATCTCACCTAGCTACACCCCGATACGCTTTTACCAGGTGGGGGTCATTTTCTCCCCAAAATCATACTTGCACACTGTTTGCAGTTCCCAATGTACAACGGCGAACAAGATGCCCACGGTGTTAATTCACCTCCTTCTTGGCAGAACGCAGCAATAATCTCGGACAGAATATCTTGCAGATTACCGAGATTCTTAACCAGCAAAGCAAAATGATCTTCCTGTTTTCTCCTTTTGCTTGTCCTCACAAAAGCAACAGCCCCAAATATAGGTAAGAGTGGCTCACATATCCTTTCGGAGCTCTGCACACAATTCTTCTAATTAAAGACTGCAAGGATAACGATGCAGTGGACAAGCAAGTAGTCCTACTGCTTACAGCTATTACTGTAGGCTTATTGCCTTCAGCTGTTGACTTGGAGGCAGACAGACAGCTGTTTGCACTTTCCTGCCTGGTTTTAACCTGGTGGCATCTCTGTCCTGCAACCAAACGATTCACTCGTTGAGTTAGGGACTATGCTGTGTCCCATTTACATCGTTCTGCATTGCTCTTACTAGGGGGGGGGGGGGGACACCTCTGCCCAAGGCGGGGGGCACTATGCACTGTAAAAGACCAACAGAAATGTAATCCTACTGAGAATACACACTGGACAATGTGTATAGAGAGACAGATATATATATATATATATATATGTTTTTAAAGTGCTTGGTCCTGTGCTAGCAAAATGACCATATGAAATCTTCAGATATTTGCTGTATTCAGTTTAATATCCTTTGAAGGATACCAGCTGGGGACACATAAGAGGAAATAAAATGAAAGCCTAAAGACATTTCCTCAACAGTCAAGTCTAAGCATTCAACGGTTTCGGTGGTTTATGGCCGCTGAACCATTTGTGTTTCTCTCGAGGTGCCTGTGAAAGCCATTGACCCAAGGACGTTGTTTACAGGTGTTGTAAAGCTTAAGAGCGCGCTCTCCTTCAAGTCTTCACAACGGGTTAGAGGAGGTTTCCTTCACCGCTCCTGCCGCACCTCCAGGTGGTAACTACTGAACCCAGCAATTGTGTCCCAACCCTGTGGAGCACCAGAAGGCGACTAAGCACAACCACGTCCTGTTGGATACGAAGGGGAAGCCTCTTCCCTTCCCGCTGGGAACAGCTACGGAACAGCTCAGCAGCTGCTGCTGTGACCCTCCTACACGGAGAAGAAAGGTGAAGATCCTTCGCTGTTGTACCTTGTCTCCCCCACACAACAGCTCCTTCTCAGCTCTACGTCACCCCTCGTACCTGCTTCTCTTCTGCAAAGCTCACGTTCCTCTGGGGGCAGGGGAAATAAGGTGGCACCAAATTTGTAAGTGAGGAATTTCAAATGCAGGGGAAGTTTTTAATATTGGAAGCTGTATTTTTTTTTTTTTTTTCAACAGTAGATGCAAAAGCATTATGAGGGAGAGCAGAGAGTTTCCATCTTTCAGTTTTTCATTCTCATTCATCAACAGCTTACATCTTGTGACAGGATAAGCCGTTCTTTGGGCAATGGAGAGCTGAATTTAAGTCTTTTTAGAGTTTGACCATGTAGCTCCTAAGTAGACTTCAGAACCCAAACAAGTGAAATCTGAGGTGTTCCTTAAACGTTCCCCACTGTGAAGCATCTCCAACTAATGCAAGTCCCAAGAATCTACAGGGAAGCACGTTACATCTTCAGCTGGCTACACCTCCAGCTGTCTCGGTGTATGGGAGGAGTAAGATCGACTGCACGTGTTGTTGCTTACACCGTTTGGGATAGCGTGCACCTTCGACTAGTAGAGAATCACATACCTGTACAGAGGCAGAGGACAACACCAAAGCAAGTTATCAAGAGAATGATGACAGCTAAGAGAAGAACATCTCCAAGGTTAGTTTCTCAAAAATTCAAAGTACCAGGGTCACAGTTATTACTTCAGGCATTCCTAAAACTGTAATATCCCATTCACAGAAATTTGCCACTCCTTGACTTTATAATGATGAATATTTTCCACTAAAAGCAACCGATTTTTACGAATCCTGCCAGTACAGCACAAAATACCATAGGTTCTCACACTCCCTATATCTGACCTTTATCCTGAATTTTATCTTTAAATGGCATAAAGCTCAGCATTATCTAAAAGCATCATTTTTGGCACAGTATCACACCAGTGACAGTTGGTAAATTCTGGGCCACAGCTTTCTCGGTTATCCCCGCAGCTTGCAGCTGGAGGCTTTCACAAATAAAAATACACACGTATCCACTGATGTCTGTCGTTTACAGAAGCTCTGAAGTGGAGGAAGGCTGACACAGAGTCTCGGTATAACTTTTAGTACCATTCCTGCAGCAACTTACTCTCTTCTAAACTCACACCTTTCTGTTAAATATCTTCCATCGTGTCAGTAAGCTGAAATATTTACTGGAGTAGGGGCTTGAACCCTGGTCTCGCATTCCTAGATGACTACTACTGCTCCCAGCTACAAACTACTCCCAGTACTGCAAACTTCCAGCTACACCATCAGTCAGTCTTGCTTGGTCGCTCTGATCAATGTTTTAGGTATGTCATACAAAGTAAACCAGATTAAAGCAATCTCCTCCACAATCAGTTCCAAGCCCTGCACAAGATCAGGCAGAAGGAGGAATCTGAGCTCGAGATCCCGTGCGTACGCTTGTGAGCAGCCCAGCCACTACGAAGTCATCAGGACCTCTCTAGAAAAACACCCCAGGCCTCACGTAAGCTCATCTCCTCAATTCCAGTTCTTTGTTTCTGGTAAAAATGCATAAACGTTTTCTCTGAACTGTTACAAATTCTGGAAAATGTGATTTTCAGGTTGATCTGCAGCAATAGGAAGGGAAAAGACATACCGAGAAGGGAGTTGAAGCGTGGTTATCGCAGTGCCCCTCAGCTTCCACTGAGGGGACTTCTGTTCAAGACCGAGCAAATCTTTCTCCTTGAACACAAAGACCAAGTAATTCTGAATGAGAACTGACTAAATTACTGAATATTTATGCAATACCCCAATCAATGTAACCAGTAACAGTCACCATCAGTAAATAGGTACCAACACAACTTAACTGAACCTGTAACAGCTATCACAGTTATAACAGCTGTAAACGAATCACAGCAAGAACACTACTACCCAGACCTTTTTTTTTTTCTTTTAAATAACTAAAGCTTATAAAGTAAATAGAAGTTCTAAAACTCTGTTAAGTTTTACAACTGAATTATTGAATACACTTGAATCGATAAACCACACTGAAATTTGCTGGGAAGCAGTGACTAGTGGGAATCTTACTTTGGCTGCTGATGGGAGATTGGGCACAAATGTTTTTAGCCTCGTGTAACTTTTATCCTTAGTAACTGTTATTGACAACAATAATGAAAAAATATCTCAGAGAAAGTATTTTTCCTGGGAGAGGAGGATGGTTTTAAAAGACTTGCTTTTAAGTAATGCAAAAGTCTGGAGAAAAATTAACATCCTGGAACATTCATGGTTACCACAATGTCACCACAGCTGTGTCAGAGCGTAATGGACTATAAACAATTGAAAAAAAGAGACAAAATTGGCTAAGTTGTTTCAGCAGATGTATAATGTACAGATTTCGAATGTATATGCTTCACGAAAAAAAAAATGCCAACAGTTTGCTCTGCCCATATGCTAACCCTTTCAGATTCGTTATGGGAACTCCAACCATGAAAGAAAGCACTAATTTCTCCTACTGATGCAGAAGAATAACAAATTTTCGAGTTACTTTTAGGGCTGGGGCTTCAATCACTTCCAATAAGACTTCATTTCTGAAATGGCAATGCTGCTGTTCAAAGCAGTGCTTAGAAATATCTAAAATTTTCTAAGAGCTGCATGTAAAGTAGTCATTAATGAACCAAGCTCCAAGTAGGACAAACATCAATGTAATTAATCTTAATCTTTTCATATCAAACTCTGTGCTCAGTGCTCTCCAGCAGTCTTTATTAAGAAAATAGAGGGTTTCAAATGCTTCCATAAGTAACGTTGTTGGTGTGGGTGACACAGAAGAATTATGAGAAGGAAGAGTTAGAATAGCTCCTTTGGTAATTTTCTTTCCCATATTTAGCAGACGTGTCCTCTGGTTTTCTTAAGAAACTTAATTTTAACAGTTATAGCACCCAATGAATAACTCTGTTGTCTCTCTGAAGTGAAAATTTATTCAATTTTATTATACTTTATGTAAATTTAATTCTATTTTTTCTGAATTATATGGTTACTTATTACAGTAGGAGCTCAGTTTTAATCTAGAAGCAAGACAAGTAGGGTACTGTAATTATGCATAACTGTGGATCCATTTCCTATGGATATTTACAATACCTCAGCAAGCTGGACCATATCCTCCAAGTTTGCTTGTCCAGAGTTAATTTCCTAATTCTGTGCTTAGGCACCTGAATGGGATGCTTGGCTTCCTAAACGGAGATCTACGCTGAGCTCCTCCCAAAGCTATTTTGCTCAGGAAAATTCAGAACATTCCAAGAGCATCTAAAACATGCAGGATCTGCAGAAAGCTGAAAACATGTCTCGGGAGATATTAGCATATGGCGAAATTCACTTCAGTGGATTATCAAATAAAGAAGTAATCCTATTTAAATAATACCCCAACCACAAACTACTTCAAATCTGATAAATATGGAGGGGGGGGGTGTGGTTTATACAGCATGAAGCATTTGTTAAGGGATTAAAACTGGAATGCCAAAACCCGGAATCATTACTGAATCATAATTTTAGGATTCAAAGTGAGTTTCACTCTGTTGTCTTGAGCTGCTGTTTACTGTTGCTGGAAATAATACAGGCATCACGTAAGTGAAATGTGTGAGGCTTCACCAGAGCAGCTAGAAATGAAAGCAGCTGGGACAGTGAAAAAGCTCAAAGAAACTGAGGATGTAAACTGTTTTCCTCCGTGAGACAGTTTGGGATTTTTCTGTACATACAACTTCTGCAGAAAACCTTATTCTAGAGGATGGGGCTATAAACCTTTTCCTTTAAAAGGAAATTCCTAAGTGACACAGATCTCACCGACAGGGAACATTTCCAGATACTCAAGCTACAGTTTCTGTTCTGAACACCCCTGGGTTGTTAAGAGTTGCATCTTGGTCCATAGGAAAAGGGAGTTGAGCAAAGGAATGAGACCTGAGCCAAGGCAGTGGCCCAGGGCCAGAAAACCAGATGGTACTCACGCCACACCTCACGGAGATATTTACTTTAAAAATACATCAGTGACCTAAATATTACCTTTTATTCTCTACCCTTGGTTCAGCCACCCCTTCCAGGTGGGATTTGCTGGGCTGGGAAGGCAGTGACAGACAGCTGACGAGGGGAAAAGGGGCCAAGCCACCACTCCTCCCCGGGACAAAGGGCAACCGCCTTCCCTGGCAGGCAGCATTTCAGGGTATAGTAACAGAAGACAACCTGTGGTACGGTCTGCTATTGCATTTGTGGTTCAAATGCAACAAGAGAAATATATACTGGTCATCTGAGCTGTGCATATCCTGCACGGCACCTCCACTGGACCAGCAGATCTCAACAGCAACTCTCTTGTGCATCGACTCTGCCTGGGCTTTCTCAGCCCAACCTCGGAGGAGGTTTTTCCCCGCAGTCTGCTTGAAAATTAGAAGTAGAAATGATGTTTGAAACTGCTGTTAGATTCCTTCAAAGCTTTCTGATTCTTCCAATTGGGGGAAATAAAATTATATATTCCCCCTTCCTATCGCTATATATATACACACAAATAATGATCTTCTAGGAGTGTTCACAAGGAAGACACCTACCACCTTCTACCTGTGCAGAACACACCGCAAAGCAGATCAGGAACACGTGCCCAGGCTGCTGGCATCACAGTTGAACAGGGATTGGGGGAAGAGCGGATGTCCGCTAGGAACTTCTCTACCGCATGGCAGGGAAAGCAGAAGCCAGTTGCATGTGTGCTGGGGAAGGCAATGATAAAGGGTGATAGCTGAGACAGTGGGACTGTCACTCAAGTTGCATAAAAACTGAGTAAAGTATGTTAAACTGTTTGGAAAACAAGAGTTTAGTTTTGCTTCAGGAAACGTAAGAATAAGCAAAGTCACGACACTATGTTCAAAGACAAGAAGTTAGGAAGGATAATTTTTTCATGAGGTTAGCTATCCAGCCTTCACTCCAGTGCCATACTAATGCTATTTGCAGTAAATTATATCATGTATTTTTCAGCCTGCTTGTGTCTGTAAGCGTCTCTAGTGATGACATCTCCATCACTTTCCTTTGGAGACTGCTCCACAGGATGCATCAGATCTCACAGCTGGAAAACAGTTCCCTCCATCAGTCTACAATTCTCTTTCCTTGCTTTAACTGTCATTCTATTACTCCTAATAACATTCTTCCCCTCTTCAGAACGTCTTATAAAAAAAAGTCTCTCTCATGTACTGTTCATTCCAGAAATCCCACAGATGACTGCGCTTACTGCTTTAGGCTAGGATCCTACCACTGCTTCTTACTGGGCATGACTTACCACAAAGACTGGCTGATCTTGTCCCTGAAGCACGATGTACATGCTGACTGGGATATCCATTTGGTGAAGAATCCATTTAGTCTCTTTAAACCAAAAATTTGCACAAGTGTAACTCTGGTGTGGGCAACATTAAGACTAAAGCATACTTTTGCATCTCAGTAATATGTAGTATAAATTTACAGCATTATAGTTATCCTTTTTAATCCCACTAACAAGCTTTATTTAGTTAATAACGTAACTCTAACACTGCCACTAGGAGCTACATAAACATTCTACCACTACCAGCGTATTTATGTTGGCACGCCAGTAGGCTTGCCCCACTTACTTGTAGTCCAAATGACGCACATTAGTCCAAATTGGCACAGCTCAGGCTTAGTGAAAAACTGATCTTTCAGAATGCGCTTCTTTCAGGAGTCGGGCTATAAACCTGGCACCTTCCTCGTGCCCTTGTGGAACACTCTCCCTGTTTTCAGCCCCTACCCTGGAGGAGTTTAGTCTATACGTCCACAAAGACTGTGCCATAACGTTGACTAAGTTCAGCTGTCAGCAAAACCTCACTGTTCTTGGAAGCTCTGACAAGTTGGAACACAGTGCAGAGCAAAAGCCTTTTTAAATAAAGTACTGTGTTCTTTTAGGAGTGGGAACAAAGCACAGGAACAAGAGAGATGTCAAGTTGACAAAACAACATATACATATTTGTTCTACTTAAAGCTCACATAAAGCCTAGGCTACCTTCTGTGCTCCAGACAGCATCTATCCATGCACCCGGCTCTTTACGGCAAGCCTTTTAACCTGTCAAATACTCTTTCTTTGCCAGTGCCTCCCGAGTCCTATTTAATCTCAAAGCTTATTTAGGGCAAGCAGTTCATTGTCTGCAGTATTCCTCAAATTCTGTAAAATGGTAATTATCAGAACTGCTTGCCCACATCTTTGCCTATATGCAACTTAGCCCATGTCTGAATCGGCTTTTTGTAATCCCACAGAAAATACAACAAAGAAACAGATACAGATGGATGTGTGACGTACATGAAAAACTATACCCCCCTAACCTTCAAGAAGGCAGGCAAATGATTTTTAATCTTTCCATGTGCTAATCCCGCAAGCTTTTTAACCAGGTCTCCTTCTCCTTTAGGAATTCACGGCTGCACATTTGTAACATCTTTGGCTCCGAAGCGCCGAGAAACAACGAAAGCAACAACCTATCAGCTACCACAACTGCAGGAAGAATAAACATGGACTTCATTTTTTCATAGTGTAGAAACTTTACTTAAACTTTTTGTCTAAACACTACAGTAATGGTGAGGTAATTATTAAATCTTTCTCTGTATTACCAGTGTATTGCCAGCACTTTCAGATCCATCATAACACTGTGTGTGTGTATGTGTGCGTGCATGCACATGTGCTTAATTTTAATGATCTGTTTATTCGATTTGTAAAATAATTTCAAGAGACAGCAGAAAGCAATTAAAAGTAACAGGAAATCTCACACATTAAAAATAGCTCGAACCAACCTGACACAGTATCAGATAAAGGACTCTGCAGAAACAAGGCAGAAGCTCGAACAAACCGTCCAGACTTGCCATGTTCTGAAGGTCAAGCAAGCCCCAGTTTTGGCAGACCCACAACTTGATGAATGCCAGAGTCCAAGATCACTCTATCATGGCCAGTCTGTGCCCTGTCCAGGTTTTTATAATGAAGGACTGAGGGAAACCAAGCTGATCTTAGGAGCCAGAATAGAATACAGGCAATTAATAAGACATGGTGTATAAGACTTCAGACCCAAGCAAGTGCTAAATATATTAACATCTGCACACTATGCAGCCAATGAAATACATCTGCAATAAGCTCGTGAAAAAAGAATGTTAAGCCAAATAGGCCATACCATATTTCACAAAGACGCTACACTCTTCATTATCTGAAGTCTCTACAAGGAAAGGCTGGTGCAGCATACAGTACGCATTAATGTAAACTGCCACTGGGAAGGAAGGGAGAAACATTCAAGATAAGAAATGACAGAAAATATTAAAACTGCAATTCCTACGCAAGAACAGAGCAAAATGTTTTCAACTACTTGCTGTAGCTTTGAAATCCGGTTGACACCAGTATCTTATTAACCATGTCAGGAAGTATCTGTATAGCCAGCATCAACGCTCCTATGACACAGAAGATACCACTGCAGGCACAGCTGGTATTTTATTGACCAAATCAACAAGAAAACAGAGGACAGGACCTATATCAATAACTGGGGCAAGATGTCTGACAGATGACAGTAGAGGTTTGATCTTTAAGGTATTTCAAGAAATAACTGGTATTTAAAAAAAATGCCAGTGATGCCAAGCTATGATTTCCATATGGCACAAAGCAAGCACTTTGCTGCAGAGTAGAAGAGTTGAACATGCTCATTAAGACCGCAAGAACTGCAAAGCAAGCCGCTGAGACCTGTAAGAATTGCTGGTTAAGGCAGTGGCTTTTAACCTGTTGTCTGTCAAGCCCTGAAAGATCACAGACTGCTGTGCCACATCTCTTGAAAGGTCCCCAAGAAAAAAAAAAAAAGAAAAAAAAAAGACACCTTTACTCTCTACTGCAATCTAATTATGGAACATATCTACCAAGGTGTGTAACACCACTAAGTATCTAAACAAAGAAGAAGAATGAAGCCATTAAGACACTGAATAGAAGGAGGACCTCCTGGGGACCCAAGAACCCCTTGCAGAGTTTGCAATAAATAAATAAATAGAAACTGCTTGGTCCAAAAGTCTTGCCTGGGGTGGGGGGAAGACTGCTTACTGTAAGTTAAAGGCCTAGGCAGTTTACTTTAAAAAAATAACCTGGGTTCCCATCAGTCACTCTGAAAAATAAACACATTAAAACACACCAAAAGAGGTCTTCCAGCAGAAAGAACTGCCTTTCAGTACACATAATACAGGACTCACTTAAATTATTCTTTTGTGAGGCTTATAAAACATCTTGCTAATACTTCCCCCTTGCCTCTTATACCCCACAAAAATTCCATTACTCTTCCTGCCTTCTTGCCTTTAGAGAATAAATAACAATAAGCTCGTTGTCTACGAGGTTTATGGGTGTTCAACGTTGCCAGTCACCTGCCATTTCCATGCAAAGTATAAACCCAAGCAGATTTGTCCTTGAAGGAGTTGTAAGGCAGCTGAGCTGGTGGTACTGACCCTAGGCTTTCTGAACCCATGCTGTCTCAGAGCTTATCATAAAAATGTTGCTCTTTCTGTCAAAAGAGGCTGCCACTGCACAGCTCTGTGAAAGCAGCTCCCGTGCCTCATACCCCTGCGTGAGGCCAGGCTAGAGGCAACGGATGCTAAATAACGGTTGTGCTTTTGTGTGTGCCGCAGCAGCATCGTTCTGCCTGCTTCCTTGCGTCCACACTCCTTCCCTTCGCAGAGGCGTTACATTTTAAAAGCATATGCGGAATAGAAGTAATAAAAAAGAAGATGAGGTGTGACAGACAACATAACAGAAAATAAACATATGCAATGCATAGGATGCTGCGTGTCAGATAAGGAAGAGGGAGAGAAGAGGAGAACAAAACTCGATCAGGTTGCAGAAGGAAATGAAAGGAAGCAACAGTATGGAGGGATGAATGGGAAGAGACTAATTCCACTTCTAAACTCCTTTTCAATCCCCTCCCAAGTTCCTTTAACGAGCTATGTTTCCTTTGCTAATTAGACAGTAGAACTGAAGCAGCCTGATTTGAAATCACACACAAGTTAAAAGTCCTCAGCTTTGCGTTTCTACTCCTAATAGCAAAAGGCCAAGTCAGAACACACTGGAGAAGCGGACTTGGCAAGAGCCACCAAGACGCCAGTATCACAGCAGGAATTGATGCTTCGCTGCTCTCCCTTCCCGAGCTGCCTCCTCTGCTTCCGGACTAACGCTCCCCCCTGCGAGAAGCAAATGAACAAAGGAGCACAGATAACAATGAAAGTGTTACTGCTAGCATTATATGGACAGAATAAAACTATGGAAGTGTCAATGACAACCTAAAGACAAAACAAAGTGAACATAAAGCCTCGGCACATAAATTATTTCTTTAACAACCACTGCTTTGTGCATTTTTTCCTTTCTAGCATGATTTTTTTCAGGGACTGGATTAGCCTCAGGATTGCTCCGATCACTTCGAGTGTAAAATAAAAGTCTATTGAGACTTACATGTAAAAAGTTAATTAAAAATTGAATAAAATGACAACAGAGATCAAACAATGTCTATTCCCCAAGTTTATGCCAAGATCCAGATACATGTAACGTGTCATACAATGTAAATTATTTCATGGTGTTTTCAGTAAAAATTATGATGAAGAATAAAATGTTCCCATTATCCTTTCTTAATAGATTTATTCAAAGTAAATCAGAAGTTAAATAAGTTAAACACAAAAGGATTACTCTATTCATTGACATTGCCAGGATAGTATCTTCAGTTCAGTCAGATTGGCTACTATACCAACAGTAAAAGCAATATTTTTCTTTAAGCCCCTGCTCCAAAAAGTATGTCAATTTAAGGGACCATTTGTGCCTACTAAAACCCAACCAAAAGGCAGTTGGATTTTAAAGTCAGCAGGATGCTTTAGACTCAAACACGGGTTGGATGCTCTCCCGATTCAGGCTGCTTTCCTGAAGTAGGATTACAAGCCCTGGTCTTGCAGATATTCAGGCACATACGTGGCTTTTTGCTTTCTAAGTCCATTGTGAAAATCAAGACCCTTACTCACCATTAATACATGTTTCTGTGGGGCTAGGCCATATCGTGTTTTAGGTAGCAAAAGCATGCAAAAATCCATCACAAATCATAGCCCATCATTTCTAAACACATTTCTAAAACCTGGAACCTAATATTAAGTTCCTAAATGCAGCTCTGTCAAAACAGGCCGCTGTTGTAGCGGGTTCCCACTGAATACACTGGCAAATTGCAGTGAGCATGTGGCTGTGTGCAAGTCTGACACACGATTTCTATGTAAGAATCAAAAAATGGATACTGAAAGTCATACATTCATCATTTTAGTCTCCTTTTAAATGAATACTGTAACGCTTATTCTCATAAAGCTCGTAAAAATAAATACTCCCAACACAGAGATTTATGATACAAAACAATACCAATTTCAGAATAACAGCACTTTGATACAGAAAAGCCATGAAAGATCACCCAGCATTTTGGCATAAACACACAATCTATTTTGAAATTCCCAGATGTGTGGGCTACCATCCCTTTCTTTGAACATTTTATCTTTTGCACGTTCATACACACTTTAAAATAGACCAAGGTCTATTAAAGTGCATCAAAGTCCTGAAACAGAAGCGTCTGCGATCCATTCATGTGTATAGACAGTGTATGGACGAATATGGACGAATACCACTATTGTAGAGGCTTTCAACTTAGAAAAAAACCCTAACTTTATTTCCTTAATTTCCCTTCTCTGCCCTAATTTACTGTAACATTTAAAGACTTCCTAACCATTTGTGCATTCTTTGCAATTAATCGCCAGTCTCACATGAATTTCAACCTTTTCGAGTGTACTACGGAGAACA
The DNA here is from genome assembly GCA_026212715.1 of Elanus axillaris. NCBI lineage: Eukaryota > Metazoa > Chordata > Aves > Accipitriformes > Accipitridae > Elanus > Elanus axillaris. The sequence continues at coordinate 1,291,951 of JANZLQ010000065.1, forward strand.
ATGAATTTGCGAGCAGATAAATGATAAGGAGTAGTGCACATTTGTGAAGGTACAGGTGCTGATTTGACTGAGTCCTTTTATGAAGTCTCAGTTAAATGAACAGAGAAGAGCCATGGATTATAATTACAGGTCCCCTGGACAATCTTAGTCAATTATCATTTCTTCATGTTGCTATTTCAGCTTGCCAAAAAAACCCCAATCCTGGTAGTTTTCTAGCTCTCCTAAGACTTATAATATCCCTAGTCGATTGTAATTTTTTCCTCCCCTGCCAATTCAAGTCAGCAGACTGAAAATCCTCAGGACACCCCACAGAGTATAATACTTTACACCTAACAGTGACACTGGCAAAGATCAAGAATGGAGACAGAAATTTTAATTTAGCTGACGGGTTCAGCAGGCAGGTATTTGGCAGATGTGACACATTACCCATATCTGTGCTCCTATTTCTACCACCTCCAGCCTTTTACCGATTAATTTAGGCCGATCGTCCAAACCCATGAAGCACCATGGAGAAAGGCACAGCAGTCAACCCATCCACAAGATAGGACGATTAGCACTTAGAATGCAACTCTGTGAACCTCTATCATTATTTTAATGACACTTTATGTGCTAATTTTAAATATAACAGCTGCTTCTCTCAAGTTCTAGCTACAGGATTTTACTGAAGATCACCTTTAACATTACAATCTAAATTCAGTGAGATCATGCATAAACAGAAAACATGCATATTAGCTATCCAGTGAACGCTAAGATTTGTCAGTTTAGGGATTTGGCTTTTTTAAAACTTTCTATATGAACCGGCTAAAATCAGGAAATAAATTGTGGTATCATTACTGGTCTAAAAGCCAAATAAATGTGAAACCAAAACATTTCCATAATAAAAAAGTCTATAGAGCTATGCTCACAGTTCACATTTTTCCCTAGGAGAGGACTACGCAGTTAATTCCAGTTATGAGACACTACACTTAAAAATTAAGCAGCAAGTGCCTGGGTAAAATACATCTTCACTTTAGTTGGCCTCAGAAACACCTCCAAACCAGCATATCATCTGACCTGTCACTAGGGTTTTACAAGACAGTAATTATTCTCTTTTCTTTCTTCCACAACATTGTGCAAGGAAAATAGTGCAATTCTGTAAATACATTTTTTAATTTGAGTTTATCAAGAACTTATCAAGGGAGAGCTACTCTGCAGAAATTAAATCTTATCTAGAGATCTTCATGAAGTGCAACCTGCGATTAGTTCCAGCTCTTAGAGGAACAAGTTCAGTTAATCTAGGTTCAATTCTCCACAGCCTGATGGCCGGCACTGGCCTGGCTCTGCCTGTCATGAAGCACTTCCCTGCTGTCAGACACGGCTGCTGGAACAGTCAGCGAGGAGGAGAAATGATCCTGCAGGCAACTACATGTGTCCTCCCAGAAGGGCTTCAAACGGGAGAGAGATCTTGAACTACACTGAAAGAGAAGACCCTGTGCGGAACAAAGTAAAGCTACGTAGTGACCCATGTTTCATCTGGACTGCTGCATTTGATGCTATTTGGAGATTATGGGTTTTTTTTTAATGTGTGCAGCCACATAAGCCCATGCAAGAGACCAAGCTTATGGCTTACTGGGACTAAAAAGGTAACTGTCACCCAGAAGCACTGCTTTTCCCCCACAGCAGGCGACATCACCCTCCCCAGCCCCGCAGCAGGCACGTTTTCTGTTACAGCTCTCTGAAACATTCACTAAACCAGGCAGAAATTTTCAAGGCTGTGGGAGCAAGTTAAGAATCTGCAAGCAGATTATTTCTGCTGCTAAGAATGTTTTTAGGAAAAACAAATGGTATTTTAAAACTTTCCTGCTAAAGCCATCAGAGATAACTATATCTCTGACTTCCTCTGGTCTCTTTAAATATGCTCCTCTTTAGCCTGCCTTCATCTTTGGCATCTAGCTACCCCCTCTTCGCAGAATCGAGAGCATGAAGGAGGGAGGGAGACTGCTCCTGTTCCCTGGGCTGGCTTTTGAATGCCGCTCCCCAGCTAAGCATGCTGAGCACAACGCGCACATTAGCCCAACAAAGTCATAAAATCCAATTATAGTAACTTGCTGGAAAGTAACTTTCAGCGAGACCATATTCATAGATCTGTATTACTAGCTCTTTCTTTATTTGGACCAACTATGTCTATCATACTTCCCCTCTCCTCTTCATCTACCACGACCTTCCAGCAAGCACTGCACACGAGTCTTGCCTCCACCCAGACCCAGCAAACTGCTGCACGTGCCAGTGTGCAAGCAGGCTATGAATTCAGAAATCTGGCCGATAGCAGAGCTCACCTTTCACAGCAAAGCTATGTTCCATGAACGTTTCGGCTATCCGCTGATGCGGCCCTGCCAGGAGAGGCCATGAACATCACGGTGAGCATTATGCTTTGTGCTGCTCATTGGCTCTGCAGCTGAGGGAGGACGAGACCTGGGCCCAAGGTCCCCTGGATGTGGGACCAGGAGTTTGGGAGGTAGGAAAAGGAGGAAAAACACGATTGCATTGTCTTCAGGCAAGAAGACGTCGCTTCTGAGATCATCCAAGGCCAGGGCCTGTCCATGACCTGGGGTAAAATGCAGAAGGGAAGGTGCGAGGAGATGACTTGTGGTGTTGGAGTCAATCTGCTAATTTCTCTATTGGCTTTTTACAAAACTATTAAGTTTAAAGCTTCTACTTGCTTTGACTGTGGGGACCAAATAAACATTTCCATGGTTAATTGAAAAAGAGGTCTGAGGTTTAGATGGAATAATTACAACAAAAACCCCCAAACAAAACAAAACCAGAAAGCCTGCAGCTACTCACACTGTTACAGACCGACTCTTCCCGCTTTCTTTGGCTTTCTCTCCTCTTCTCTCCCGCACAGCAGGCTCCGCAGCTTAAACCCCAGCCCCCCACCCGAAGCAACGTGACTACAGATTCGGTCTTTCCGTGTGCTGTAGGGTTTCACACCACAGACACGGGTCACCTCCTCGGTCCCGCAGCCACAGGACCTGGGGACGTCCGACCTTGCCCCCCTGCCAGGGAGGTGGCCGCTCTCTAGACTTACTGCTTAGCCTGGCATGAGGACTGCCCACACGCCGCTCCCGAAGGCTGTACCGAGCCTTCAGCCTTCACAATTAAAGCAAGGAAAGCCTATTACGGAATACAGCAGGCAAGGAGCGGGGAAAAAAAAAAAAATATTCATTCCAACTGCCTTCTCCGAAGCAAAACGAAATTAAATACCACAACGTTCTTCTAAGCTGTAAGCTCCAGCCTATGCTAAAGTCACTGTTTCTGAGTGCACGGAGGTTGTCAGAGCCAAGGCTAACTCCGATCCAAGAGGAAAGAGCACGGTCGCGAGAGACACGGCTCGTTTCGCACTACGCGGGATGGCTCCGCACCCCGCGGCGCAGGCCGTGCCTCCCACCGCACTTGGGCCCTCGCAGGCTCGGAGCGTGCCGAGACCCCGAGCTGTCACGCCGCTGTGTTGCACAGTCAATGGCATTTACAGGGAGAAATTTATGGTTTTATGGTTCCCCCTTCCTCCATTTCTGTTACAGCAGCGTATCAATCCGGGTTAGCCTCGGCTCTTACAGCTGAGGGCTGGGTCTCTGTCAGAGCCCTGCACTAGGCCGTCTTTCCCCTTGCCTCCGCCATGCTGCTCCTGCCCACAGCAGGCCAACGCACAGAACGGTTCAATGGCACACCTCCTTCAGTCACAAAACGCGAGCTTTCTTGAACTTGAAAATTATGACAGAAACACATCATTTGCTTGAGAGGAAACCCTGGCAGACATAGAATTTTTTTTTTTTTGGTGGGGGTTCTCTTTAGGAGAGGAGACTAACCACTCAACGGCAACAGTGCCAGCTGCAGAACTTGTAGCCATCGGGGAATTTAATAAAAACTCCCTGCAGTTGGAAGTTACCACCCACTCACAAGCAATGCAGATCTCCATAGGAGCACTTACCGCTTCCGTACAAAACACCGCTACAGAAGCAAACGCATTTTGTGTAAACCAAATCTTGCGAAGTAACAGCTCCAGCCTGTCCGTTCTGGGTACAGCGAGTACAAAATGCAGTGGTCAGCCATTCTGAGTAGAGATTTGTGCCTTTGACTAAGGATGAAATCGTTGAAGCTGCTGGGGTCCACAGGGCAAGGGGCAAAGAGGGGGGGTATGCAACCTGGCTGCTTCCCCCCCAGCACCGCTCCCACGGGAAGGCGCAGGCACGCTTGGGATCGCCTGGGCTGCAACGCCTCCGGTGTGACGAGATATGTCACCTCTCCTAGATGCCCCACGGTTTTTCACCCCCTACTCAGACAAATGTCTGGCATCTGGATAGAAGCCAGCTGGTATGGGTCCAACTCGGATAAACTGGAACTGTCGGCCAGCAAAGGGATGCACTGGGACTAATATCCAAATGCAACATCTGTTCCCTATTGCACATCCTCTCAAATCGCCTTTGATCTTGAAACATTATTACGCTTCCCTTTGGTCCAAGATTAACCCAGCAAACAGATGTGTGAGCAACCCTCAAAGGTGGAAGGGTTTGGTTGTGTGGGACATTGCCCGTCTTCTTAAGGAAAAAGGCTGATAACCCAGATGCCCTCTGACCCAGCAGAAGGGGAGCCAACCTTGCAAGAAAGAGGTCAGTCCAGATGATATAACTAATACCAAAACGGAAAATGGCTAGAGAGAACAAATGAATATTCATCTAGCACAAAAACCAAATTTACTTGAAATTCCTGAAGATGGGAAGAGAAGATAATGTGTCTGCATCAGAACTAAAAACCTGCGTGCTAGACAATGTCAGAACAAGCATAGGGAAAAATTTAAGCTGATAATAATAAAAAAATTGGGGTGAAAAGAAAAATGTGATTAGATAATTGAGTAATTAAAACTTTTGTTGGAAAGGAAGTGTGAGAGAGCAGGTTGGCAGATCTAGAAATGCTGCTCCTAGTTTATGAGCCAGTGGTATTTCATTGATAGGGGAGAGAGTGGAAGTAGATGGTGACGCACTGAAACTACAAACTATCACCTATAGCGAGCTGCTAATAAGACTTTAAAGGATTCAAGAAAAAGTCTGCCATTAGCAGAATTAAACAACAACAAAATCTCCATGCAGTATTTTAGGAAAAAGAATCACAATTGTCATATGGCTCACCAAGTAGAATGCAAAAAAAAAGAAGTGGTGATTACAGTATTTCTTTTCTATAGTTGAGATAACACTGGGTGACGCGATATGTCATGATAGTGATAATAACAGTGTAATTATAATTCAGCAATAACTTAGAATGAAGTTAAAGAGGGTTAGCAAGACAGGCAGTCCAGTATCAGCAGGTCTGGATGACTTCGATTCAACAGCTAAGCCAAAAAGCTCTCTAGATCATTAATAGCGATTTTCAGTAACATTTTTGTAATAACGTCAGTTTTCCATAACTAAACATTTTTAAAAATGGAGAGCAACACTTACTAGAGCCTGCTCAAATTTAAATAGGATTAATCCCTTAATTTAGGGAAATCAGAGGCTACAAGATCACTGCAGATGTTTTTAAGTCTTTGACTAGTATACTGAAGATAACCACCGCAACCAGTGAAAAACAGCAAGATTACCCGGAATCAGGTGGCCAGTTCCAGGGACAGACAGTGCGTATGACCCATGAAAAGAAATTAAGAGGTACACAGAGGTAACCGTCACTGCTGAAGAGCAGCACTGTGAAAGCCACCAATGTGCAGGAATCGCCCAAGGCCCCGGAACAGATGCTGAATTGCCGAGAAAATGACCTGTAGCCAAGGCAGGAGCCCTGACGCGCCGGGAGGCAGGTCGGCTGGGCTGCGGTGGGCCAGGGAGCGGCACGGAGGCAGGGAGACGGTCGGAGGGAGGAGATGCCTTCAGCCGAGGGCACGGCGTTCCGGCTGGCTTGCCTCCAGCGGTTAGCCGCAGCGCTGACCGGCTGCAAGCCACTGGGAGCACCGCCAAGCACCACCACGGCCCATCAGCAGGATTCCAGCCCTCGGCGAGGCTGGAGATGGTGTCCCTGGCACAGCCCCAGTCCCGAGCCCAGCCCAAAGGAGGAGGAGCGGCTCCGGGGTCCCTTCCTCAACCCCAGCGAGGCACCAAAGGGCCACCACCAGCAGCACTCGGGCTTTCAGGCTGGAGAGATGACAGGGGCCGGTCTGCTGCATGGTACCAGGTGAGCGGATGAGCTGTAAGGGATGAGATTTGGCCACAAGGCTGTTGGGGAATTATCACAGGTTTACTAAACACCTGCATGGAAGGGATACGCGTCTCCGTTTGGGAAAGGGCAGACTGCGTGGTCAGCCAGGAACACCCGAACGAACAAAGACGCTAATTAGTAGTTGGTGCACAAAGACTCCCACACATAGAGACTCTGCAAAGCCCCCCCAGCAACCCTTATAAAATTCCAAACTAATTATGGGAGAAAACCCATCCTAAAGCAGTTCGTACTTAAGGACAGGTCCTTTACAACCATAGAAGTCATTGCTGCACTGTCCTGGAAGGCAGATGTGATAAAGAAACCAGTGCTTTATTTTGCTATCTGTGCCATGCTTACCTCTCTATAAGCAGACGCAGGGCTAGGCTGGCCTGCTGTGGGACACATACGAACGTCTGCATAATTCTTGTATAATACGTGAATGAATTGCCAGCATCCTTCCCTACAACCAGCAAACAAGGGAGGGAGAGCCAAGACCACAGTCAGAGCCCAAGAGGAAAGCAGAGAGAGAGGCTGGAAGAGGCAGGTGTCACCTCTGGAAACTCATGGGAAAGGGGGGTGTAAGAAGCCACCGCTGGGAACATGCCGTCTCCCCGGGAAGGAGGGACAAAGCACGGGTGTAAGAAGCCACAAATGCAGGCGAACGCTTTCTTGTCCCCTGGGACACACAGGGCTATCCATTTCCCTCAGCCTGCCCTCAACACCGAGGGAGGTGAAAGTCTCCTCCTGCAGCCTTCAGGAAAAGGCAGGGCAAGGCAGAAGCTCCATCTTCTCCAGCGCGTGGAAACGACCAGCAGTTTGCATGAACAGGGCTGCACGACCCGCTGTGCGTGCAGGACCATGTTTCTCTTCCGCTACAAAACTGAACAACTGCTGGTACAACTGCTTCAAAGCGCAGCTCTTGGAGAGGCCACAGCACAACGATTCTGTGGTTTTGTCCCCTGAGTTTCTCAGCTGTTTCAATTTCTGGCAGAATTAAGCTGTCTGAAGTTGCCCAACTCCAGCCATGCACAACAAAGATACATGGAAGAGGCGTATACAAAAAACCTGTGCATTAAAACTTGATGCACAACTATTTCTGTTTCAGGAAATTTATTTCTCTAGGTGGTAGGTGTTTCCTGATGCTTGTAGGAACATCATGAAATATTTACTACACTTTTATTTCTCTTAACTGCAGAAAATAAACAATCCACGTCACCTCCCAGGGATGCGCTACCTTCTTGTCATACCTCAAAGTCAATAATGAAAACCTGGAGTTTGAAACATGGGTTTTGCATCCGGGGATGTGAGGTGGCAGATGAAAAGTACAAACGGGCACGAACACAAATTGCATTGCCCGCAAGGTCACTCACTGGCATTCCCCAAACACATACAGCTGGCACGCAGTCATTCAGCAGATAGCAAGTGGCTGTGATGGCACTTTTTTTTTTTCTTAAATTAAAGATTTTCATGTGTTCTCCATTGCAGAATACCTGACCTGACACGCCCACGCAGGCACGAAAGATTACATGAGAGAACAAGAAACAGAAGACGGGAAAATATATCTGAAGTGTACGCAGTAATAGCTTCATTTGCCTGTTCCCTGGGGAGATCTGAACTGTTTTCTGTGCAGAGGCTGTTAAACAGAAAATTATTTATTGGAAAGTTAATACAGCATAGTTAGAAGTACTTCAGGCGAGCTGTCTAGGTACACAACCACCTCTACTTAGCAAAAGAGAGATTGCACGCACCTAACCAAACAGCTGGAATCAAACCTGGGAATTTCAGTGGGAACGGTGAGGAGGTTAAGCAAGCCCAGCCATCCCTGCGTTACGCACAGATGCTCCGAGGCCGGCCTCGCAGGCAGGAAGAGCTCCAAGGAGGAGGAAATACCCACTTCAGCATCTCCGCGTCCAAACGCGCTCAGCACCACGATGAAGTTACACTCACAGGCCACGGCATGGACCCGTATAAACCAACAGTGCCTTTCCTTTCAAAGGCTCTCTGATCCAAAGGCATACAATTAAAACTGAGATTCAGTGTGACCATTTTAACCTTTCAGAAGTACTACTCGACCAACTGAATACAGACAGATCTGCAGCACATCAGAGCAACTACTTCAGCTTTCATTCCTGATGGACGTGGCCAATTGTTATCTTCCACGAGACTTCTCTGAACCCCATGACTGCAGCCATCCTGGCTCAGCTGCCTGTGATGCAGCAGGAGAAGGGATTAAATACACCATCTCATAAGGCTGAAATGTGAAAATACTGACTTTGATGGGGACTACCGATTCTTGGTTTGCAACTCTCCCCAGGAAACCGGAGGAAGCAATGAATCTTCTCTCAGATTTGACGTTTTTAGAATGTGTTTGCAAAGCTGCTAACACAAACCAGCTGTTTGGTAAAGCATAATATTCTGATGCAACTGTCTGTTTTATGTGGAGATATTGTACATATTCTGAAACATAAATTACATGCATTTTGCTGTAAACTTTCAAGTGATTTTTCATACAAACTCTAGATTAGAGCTGGGCTGGTGACAGATTTGAACACTCTAAGTAAACAAAGAAGTTGAAAAAGCAGGGAGGAGAGATTGAATTTAAAGAAAACAGGTATTGCTGTAAAATAATACAATAATGATACATATAATAAATTTCATTTTGGGTCAACTTGAAACATTATCTTCAATCCAAAATGAAATGTCTCCTTTTATTTCAAGTTATTTAATCCTTAACAGAATTCTTTCTTTAAGGACAAAACCCCCATTTTTTAAAAGTAAAAAGCTCAAAAATATTTTGAAAGAAAAAAGATCTAATTTTGAAAATGCTGAAACAAGACACTGCAGCATCTGGGGAAATCATCTTTCTTCTTCAGTCAAAACTACTGGCAATAACCATCCTTGAAAATGCAAATACTTTTGATCGCTACCTAACTCTGCTTCTCAGCAAATTTACAACTTGTCAGAAAAGAATTTTCCCAGCTTTATTCATGGAGTCAGAAGCAGTTATCACTTTTTCAGCCAATGTAAGAGCGAACGTGTGATTGAATCAAGCCAGTGGGAATTAGGAGAGGTACAAAGCAGTCTGCACAACTCACAATTATGCTGGTGAATTGTAAATGATATTAGAGCATCATTTTCACTAGTAGCAATATAATACCTCTCCAAACCTAAATGAAACAAAGAAATCATGCATGACGTGAGCTATTAGACAAAAAGGAACAAACCACCTTTTTTCACCAACAAACACAAGGGCTATGTCCTGCAACCCCATTACAAATCCGACAGTGCGATGTCCTAACTGATGCTAACATGAGTGACATGATGGGGTAAGTGATGGTTTAGTTTTGTCATCTTATGTCGGTTTTCAAGCAATCTGACCTCATCCATTTAAATGCTGTAGCTGATATTTTTCAACATCTGTAGTTACACCTCGATGGCTAATTTGAAATGACTGCTACCAATACGTGCATCAGAAGCACTGTTTTCCATATATGCCAACTATCAGTGATCCCCAATAAAATGAGCTGCAAGCGCTAAGTGCTGTGTAAGAATAGGTTGATTAATATTTTCAGAGATGGAGAGACTATTTTATACCCAACCAGAGGGACATCTGCTAACTCTGAAAGGTACAAAGGTACTACTGTTCCTTAGAAAACATAATTTCACTTTTGTTGATAGATCATTGCTGAAAATGAAAACTGATAGCTAAAATTTTTCAGCTAAAAGCAAATACACTGTCTTTATTAAATACATTTATAAAGCATACATCTATTTCCTCTTCTTTTCATTGGGTTTGAGCTTATTACAGTATTCTGACATTATTCCTATTAGGCATTACAGTCACGGTCGGACATGTACACACAGTAGATGGTTCAGCATTAATAAAGGAAAGCTAGGTGACACATTCACGAACTGGATTCTGTGACTCCTATGTTGACCCACCTACAGCGGGGAAAAGCATCCTACTGCTGTTCCAGTAATACTCAGAAGGTTGTTCTAATAGTCTTTGACTGTTCCATCTGTTTGTGGATACTAAGAGGTCAAGGAGACAATTTTGCACGCAGGAACGCACGCATTGACAAGTTCTGACTGTTGGGGTAGGTCATTTAATACACTTTTTGTTTTTCTGATGCAGAATGTTTTGGTCTGTCCTTTCTTGAGATTATCGTACATTAAGAAAATATATCACACTGAAAATTATAACTGTCTAATCACAACTGAACTGTCCAACACTTGAATTTAGAGCACGATGAGGTTAAAAAAGCTTCTAAAAGCCAGATTCCCTTTTCCACTGAAATATCTCAAAACCTACCAGAACCATAAAACTATAGCAACATAGATAGTATTTCTAAAGAAACTGGTTGAGAAATTTCATAATTCAGCATAGTACTTAAACATACCAAGTCAGTGAGATTTAAGCAAGCCTATAAAGTTTTGTGCATTTAAATGCTATCCCCGAGTTGGAGGAGGAGGTCTAAATTCAGCATATAAATATTAACTGTATTATATTACAGCAAAACTCTTTCAAAAACATTCCACAGAAATACCTCTATGCTTCATTATGCAAATACATACTCAGAAATGCCTTGCAGGGATTCTTAAATGGCAAGGATACAATTTCCATTATACTTTATCCCAGACAGCTGAATGTTGGCAGCTAAATTTCCAGACAACATTTAAGAAGAAAACAACAACAAACTTCAAACCTTTGAGAGATGCAGTTTGCACCTGCCACGCTCTAAAAAGACAAATGCCAAAAGAAACCACATTTGTTTTTACCGTGCCACTGAATATGAGATATCAGCGGTAAGATTCAAAACAGCCTAAGGGACAGATTCAACATCAATGTTGGGTACCTACACCGAGACCTCATAATGGCCTTTAGGTCTCCAGATTCCCATAATGTGACCCTAAAAATCCTTGCTCAGCTGCCACCAGCCTCTGAAGGCATGACAGAATCCAGAGAGAGAGCAAACCACAATTTCCATGTCAAAGGAGGTCCCATAATACCTGGAAGGGAAGTTTCTGCATCTTGTTTTTGACAAGACAAACCAGCCGGAAGCATTTGATCACAACTCAGAAATCAGGCATGCCTCTGCCTAAATAAGTCTACCATATCTTTGGGTTTACTCAGAGATTTATTGTTCTGCCCCCCAGCCTGGAAATTTAACTAAAGCAGGTCTTAAAGAAAAACTTCTGTCATTGATGGGACAAACTGCATATTAAAGGAAATGTGACCCACTGTTAGGGCAGTGTCTCAGGAGACAGGACACGAATTTGGTTTTATTTGCCAACTCTTCCACGTGGAACAGTGAAATACTCCCAGAGGGAGAAGGCAAGAAGTCCCTTCCCCAGGAGGGCAAGTTTCTGTAAGCTGCAAGGGTACAATTTCTCTTCTGCTTTCTCTCATCTTTGTCCAATGCTTTGTCAGTACAAATGCCACCACTGCGCACCACGAGAAGAAAACCAGCACGTTCTATCGCAGCCGAGCTTGCAACGGTGTGGCCCGGGGACTTCTTTCATGCTGTGGAGGTGGAAAGCATAGGCCTGAATCCTCTACAATTAAAGAGTGGCACCTAAGTCCCCATGTACTGGTGAAACGGACTATCACACAGGGGCAGACAGAGAGACTTGTAGAGGAAAGAGAAACTTTTTCCATTCCCTGTCCCACTGAAGCTTTTTAAGAAAAGCGACAGGCACGTGCCTTCTCAAGAGGAACGCACAGACCGTGGAGCTGGGGTGGAAAATACCATATTCCTGCGGACGCAAGGGACTCCCCCAACTCACCTCGCTCTCAGTTACATACCAGCTAAGTCAAGGTAAACGCAAGTAGTGTGAGAGTGACGGGTAAAGCTCTTGCTCGCTTCCTTGACCAGCTGAGGTCTTACCTTGTGATGGTCAGTTCTCCTTGCACACCGCGCAGAGCTCGTGGGCATCTAACATGAGGTCTGTGTTCTAGCTCAGGGTCACGCATACGAGAGACGCACCTCCTTTCTTGGCATCAAAGTGCAGAGCCAGCCCTAAATGACACACGTAACATTTCCAAAAGTAACATGGGCGCTTATGGCTCTAAAACTATGAAAAACCCGGTTAGATTTCACCCGCCAGCTTTCACATGCTTCTTGTTAAAAGAAGTATTTATGGTTTAAGAACTTTTCCCTAGCATTTACCATATTTGATTGAGTAGTTCCTGTTCAGAAATTTCAGATCTAAAGCTGCTGAACAACAGCAGTTGTGTGTCTAAATCTTACACATGCTATGGATTTCTAATATTACATTTATTAGTCCAAATTATTTTATAGGAAGGGGACAGATGCTTCAAGTTATTCCTTCAAGTACATACTTAGAGATGGGCCGTTATTTTCAGAACTCGTGAATACCTAAAGTCTGTTAAAATGAATTTATTAATTAAACATACCATGGAATATGGAAAAAGTTTCATCACTGCCATTTTCTTTAGCACTAGAATTTCCAGGGTGTTGCACTAAAGAAGACTTACAACCGGAGCACAGGCTCAAAGGTCTACAGCTTTTGTAAATAAGCTTCCTCACTGGAAGCCAACCTTTAGGGAAGTCTCAATCACCAGAAAAATTACTAAGATTCTTATACAGCGTTTGAAAAAGCAATAGATAAAGACACCGCAACACTGTTAAAAAAAGAGGACAAGCCAAGGCTTTGTTTTTGGCAATCACAGAACTGTCTATCTCAAAAAAAAAAAGCAAAAGGAAATCCGCTGTGCAACATGTCCTAGCCTCCCAAAGTCCTGCAGAGGAGACAGAAGTGTGAAACTTGAGCTCTTTTTGACAAGAAGGTTTTGAAAACCAGTATTCATAAAACTTACAGGAAAAATCCTACTATTTGTTTCAAAAGGAATTTGCTTCAAGAAAGCAGGAAAAACTAAAACCACAGAATATTTGCGAGTTAAAGGATGACTTGTCGAAGTCCCTAACGACAAACTAAATACTTTTGCCAAATCTTCCCATGTTCTGTATGCACGGAAATGTTTTTTTACCGTAGGAACCTGAAGACGTAGCAGCGCCCGAGCTACTAGTGCAGTTCAACTGGGTATACATACTTTGATGCGAGAACGGGATCCACGAAGGCCGGCAAATAAGACACTTGCCATACATCAAATGTTGGTCTAGTGCCCAGCACGTGCTTCTGCGACAGCAAGTCACAGTGTAATGGGTGTAGTAAAATAAGTTTTCCAACATCCTTTCGTTGCAGTTTGATTCTCTTGGGACTGATTCTGCTTTTAACGAGTTTCATCTCTCTTGGGATGTGGAGGAGCACAAAGCAGCGTGTATGTGCACACTGTACGCGTGTTTGTGTGTGTGTTTATCTGTATATCCATCCAAATGTCTGGCCTACAAATGCACGTTCACTGTCTTAATATCCACATAAATACGGTACACAGGTTTTTAACAAATACAAAAGACGGTCACGGTAGTGTGTAAGCATAATGCTGCAAAGCCGCCAAAAAGACAAAAGCAGAATGCATAATGAAGTGCTGCTTTTTCCTGCCAGTAATTACATTTGCATGAGAACAACTCCAACCACTATCATTTATTATTTCTGGCGATGGAAATCTACAGTCGCATGGTTACATATTCTATGCAATTGAGAACCCTACTGCAGCATTAGAAATGTTGGTTTAGCTTACTACAATATCCTTGAGAAGTCTTCAAGAAATATTAAAACATACAACTACATCTCTTGCAGTACTTCATAATTTCCCAAGCACCTAAGATTGACAGGCAATAGCAATGCAACTGGCTGCCAGCCTAATCTCCGTAATGACCTGCATTTCACAGTTGTTAACACAGTTATCAGAGTCACGCCATCACCATAATTCTGAAGAAACGAAGTGGGAATGACAGCAAAAGGCTTTTTGGGGGAGAAAGAAAAAAAAAACCCAGATAAACCCCCTGAAATTCATCCTTTAATAACAACATTCTCAATACTCATTTTAATGTGATTTTTTCCAATGAGCTTTACTATTTATATTAAGATGCAAGCTGCAGCAGTATTTTCGCTGGGGTGCATTTTTTCAAATACTTATGCAGATGCTTGGAAAAATCAAACCCCGCAAGATTAATTAACATGCACAAAATTCAGGTAAAACTATCCAGATCAAAATAACTTTTCAATGAACACATGCAAACATACTGGATGGCTCATGCCAATACACAGAATATAATTAAAACACAGACTTAGGAAGTAAAACTCATTAAGAACCAACTATAAAACAGAATGTGATCTTGTTTGAAATCTTTCATCTCAATCTTTGAAACTTTTCCTCGTCCTGAGGAGTTTAGCTTCTTCATAAAGCTGGGAATTATTTAACCCCCAGTTAGAATTTCACCTGAACACCTTATATACAGCATTCCTCCATCTGTGGCATAGTAAAAATTCCTGTGTTAAAAACTGTTACCAAGTAAAATGTCATAATTTTGTATTTTATGGTTTAATAACTTCCCTCAAAATGAACGCAGTACTTAATCTGTGCCCAAGCACTACTTGTTCATGTACAGAAACAGTGAATATTTGTAATTTTTTTATTAAGTCCTTGCAAACTTGGGAGTCACAGAAGTAGGAAAGATCTTCCAATGCCAACTCCTGTGTCAAGATCCAGGCTAGTAGAATGACTGATCCACTTAGTACTTCACCTACTACGTTGTTAGTTCTGAAACTAAAGCCGAAGGGGGCATAAAATAAGCTTTTCAAGCTTCTTTCATGGCTCTTGGGACTCATTTTGCCTTTAACAAGTTTCATAGCTCTCCGGACGCTCGGAAACACCCAACAGTTCCTTTCATAGAAGCCTGTACCAAACCACAGTGGCACCCAGCGTAATATTTCTCCTTTACCCTTGGTGTCCAGACCAAGCGAGGGTGGGAGGCCATGAAAAAACTCTCACGGGCACGCTGCTTTCTGGGCAGTCTGACTTGCCCGTCACCCTTCAACCAAAATTCTTCTACGATTCCCTCTCCACCTCACTACCTGGTTTTAAGGTAACTAAAGAAAGGACATTGTAACCTCCAAACAAAATACACAAGCATCCATTAACATGACACACTTCCTATCTTCCAGATTTTATAAAAATATGGTTGATGTTTCCCACTATGCGTAATTCCTTGCAGAATCCAATTTTTCAACACTGAGAAACAAAACTATTTCAGCGAATAACTGGTGATTAATCATGATCAACTGTCACACCTAATTTAACTTTACTTTTGTGACAAGGTTTTCTAAAAAATCCAAAGTGAAAATACACATTTAATGTGCAAATGAAGAAAGTGCAACAGCATATCCAGCATCCATCAATTTTTTTCCCACCAAGAAAGTAGATTTGCAAGTTTTAAAATACTAAACGATTCTTTTTATGAAGTTATTTACAAAACCACACAAAATGCAGATATATTCTGCTTTATTTTTCAGTTGCTTTCATTTGTTGCTATTTCTTTGAGTCCTAGCATTTTACAGCACTACATTTCAGTGTTGCAATTTAGAGGATGCGTCTTTAGGAAGAATTCATCGTATGTGTTTCCCCTCTGTATATAACAGATCAGACCCTATCAACAAGCTGAGCTTACTTCAAAACTAGAAAAAGCAAAAAAAAAAAAAGGCAAAAAAAAAAAAAAGCTTTGTACTTTTGCAGAAGGAGCTTGCTGCACATTCTGAATAAATTTTTTTTAAAAAAAAGACAAATGGACAAACCAAGAGAAGCCACCGTAGCACTACAGCAGTGACAGGTACAAAAGGAAGAGAGAACTGCACTGTAACACGGCTCTGTTAAGCTGATACTGCTGCCCACGTATCCTTTTAGAAATGGTAAAACTACTAACGCCGTGTAATTTAATGCAGTGTATCTTTCCTATCATCCTAATTTCCAGTTATGTCCCTTTCTGTATCTGCCCTTAAAAGATTATTGCAGCTATTTGTTAGTCGTAGTCACTATTCTTTCAACTCCTGGCCTAAGTACACCACACAATTCACAATGTTAGGACACGGTAGGAACCATGCATTGAGCAGAGAGTTAGGAGCCAGCAAATAAATGAAATCCACAGTTTAAAGTTCTGGGGTGACAGGAGGACAACTGCATATATCCCCCAGGAAAGTAAAGCTATTATCAATCACTTGACTGGTCAGTAGAACTGTCCACTTATATCACAATTCAACCAAAAGCACTGGAAATCCACACCAGCACTTAATGATGCATTTAGGAAAATAACATAGCAATAAAAGTTTGAAATGTGACTTTGGGTCTGTCCTCTGCCTGGGAAAAGATGTAACTTGAAACGCTGTTCTCCTGAATGATATATAGAATCACAGAATCATTTAGGTTGGAGAAGACCTTCAAGATCATCGAGTCCAACCATCATCCGTGCCCACTAGACCATGTCCTGAAGTGCCTTGCCTACGCACTTTTTGAACACCTCCAGGGA
>JANZLQ010000065.1:1308711-1330699 GCA_026212715.1 Elanus axillaris
CCCAGTTCCCTCAGCCGCTCCTCACAGGACTTGTGCTCCAGGCCCCTCGCCAGCTCCGTTGCCCGTCTCTGGACACATGGAACTTTGAAATTTCTATAGGTAACATGAATTACTCAGCATATGTATGAAAATGGCATTATTTTATACTCATGTGGATATTGAATGGGTATTCCCAACTGCACCAAGACTTTAATTCCTGAAGTATTTAATTTATCTTCCACAAATAAGGTATTCTAGTGAGAAGCAACTTAAAGAACGTCAAAACCAAATTCAATGGCGAAGATGTCTTTAGAGACAATACCTAGTGGTTAAACCAAAAAATCATGAGTCTGGCAATACCAATGTCTTCTCAGTTAATGTCTGTCACTCAAACTCTCTCCCCGTACAGCTGCTTCTGGAAAGCTCATTTGCTTGTTTATACATAAAGCAATGTCAGGACCCAGAGTCAAGGTCAGGGGTTATTTACCCCTCCTTGGTTCCCAAAATGTTAAGCAAGAAGTGCGGTCAGGCAACATGAGGTCCTGCTTATCCCCATCAGATTCATCCTCACTGTGTTTGTTTCTCGTGATGGTGTAAATCCAGAAAGCCCCACGGGCAGTAAATTAAATTAAAGCGCAGAAGCCTCACACTCGAGTCCTGCGGTGAAATCACGGCACCCCGGCTCAAAAGCAAACTACCACAACGCACGATAACATTGCTACCCTAACCCTTAGAAGGCTCTAAGGAAAAAAAAAAAAAAAAGAAAAAAAAAAAGAGAAGGACAAGCATCAAATTATTTTCACCACGTCCTGCCCTAGGCGGGGGTTGTATCCATGTCTTTATCTATTATCTGGAGACAGAAGGTGAGAGGAGACGGGAAACTCCGAGCCCATGGGAACGGCTGAGGCTGAAGCAGGGACTTGGCTGGACCACCGCTGTTACTCGTATTTCCCTTGTATTTTGTCCAATACAGAAGGCTGCACAGTTTGCATATTCAAATAGGAGGCACTCCTGCTCCTTAAGTCAGGGGGTTTTGAGAAGGGAGAAAATGACTACAGAGAAGAAGTGAGTATGTGGTGCACAGAGAACCTGTTACCTTTTAACTTCTTCAATACATAACCGCAATTGCCTTAAGGGACAAAAATCAACCACTTTTGCACTATAAAAATAGTATCTGCTAATTTGAGTTATCTTCTGCACAGCAAACTAGGAGACAAAACGCTGGTCTCTGTAGATGCTGGCATCTACACAAAAACCAAAGAAAACTCCTCTTTTATATTAATTATTGCTGTTACATTGCTTTAGGGTTTGCAAAATCAGGTACAGGACACATTTTACTTTGAAGACGTTCCCTCAAGTGACAAAGGAGCAGGTAATTCCCCCCAAAACTCTTACAAAACAAACCAGAGATGATCCGAGATGCAGAGAGGAGACAGGGAAACACAATGGCCAAGAGCTAAAAGCTTACACCGTCCCAGCAGCTCTCCGTCAAATGACTGACCTGGAGCAGAGTGCAGCACCAAGTGATGTTCGGCAGGCCTGATGCCACACAACCATGAGGAATTAAAACTATTTCCAGATACATCAGAATATTCTTATCCACCCTTGGGATGAAATATTGCCACCATCCTCCTAATCGTTCCTCGCTCAAAACAAAGACTTTTACTTCTCTACTCTTATAAGAATGAACATTCACAAAGGCAAAGCCCAATGCTTTTCTCACCATTCTCCACTCATAATGTTTTTCATTTTCCTCATAAATCAGAACACCAGTTAAAAACAAGAACAAACCAAAAAATATATTACAGGATATAACACTGCTTAGAACTACTTTTTTCAAGGCATCTGTAAAATCAAGTTTGAAGAGAAAATACCAGTCAGCTCGATAGAACGTCACAAATACGGCCTGTGGATCTGTCCCAATAAATGAAGTTAGCCATTTTCTATAATCAGAGAGTTTTAAGCCAAAAACCTTGTCATAACAGAAGGATGAACTCTGTACAACTTCAATGCATAAAGCCACGACGACCAATTCTCAATGGTAGCCCAAACTACTGCCTTGTAAAAACATTAACAATCCAAAATACAGCTACCTAGAAGCGCTAGAAGATGTTCTGAATAAAATATATGAAACCATATAACTGCTAAGGTTTGAAGACTGACAGTTTAAGAGTCCAGTAAGAAAGGCACTTGATTCGTATAGAGGAAAAAATATATTTGTATAACTATATAAATATATAGATACAAAAAATATTTTCCCAGCTAGGCAGCAGAAGTGTGAATGGCCTGCATTTCATTTCACAGCATCTTCTGCTCCTGAGAATACTGTACTATGATGGTATTAAGATGATTGCTTGAGAAGCGGTTGAAGCAAAGCCATCATTTGCCAGAATATAACCCCCAAAATTAAATGACGGCCAACATTTCCCAAGCAGTTAACATTTTAACTAAGTTTCTAAACCAGCAAAGTAGTACAACTCGTTGACAGATACCTGCCGTAGCAGTAAAATAGTGTTTTAACACATTATAAGCCATTGCTGTAAAGAAACTTTCTGACTCTTGACCAATGTAACTATGTATTAACAACTTCTTAAAATATCCTAATCCACTAATAATTTATTAAGCTTTAACAAATTACAGCTGGATACAGCCGTGACCTTTCATACCGTGACATGCTAGAGAACAGAGAGCTGTTAAAAGACCAAGGACATTCAGTCCTTGGGACAAGGACCTTAGGACAAGGTCTTTAAGTGACCAAGGATCACTTAAAGAATTCAGACTCCTGAATGCTATACAAAAGCCGACGCATTTCTCCAGCTACGGGTATGTGATGAATCATCGTGCCTACATTACACTGCTCCTGCAGCATTACAGCTGGAAACCATCCAGGGATCATCCAGAGAAAGACTCGGCCGACGACCACCCCTCAGAGCTCGCAGCTCCCACAGCCTGGAGAGGAGTTGCAGAAGTCTTCCCCAACATTAACTACCCCGTGGCTGCTCGATCCCCAGTCTATCTCCACTGCAGATAAAGATACGGCTCTCCTGTCAACCCATTAATGAAGTGCCGCTTCTTTTCAGGTCAGAATCACGGACTCAAACTCCCTTCCAACCCCTACCCGGCCCCTCTGTCCTCTGGAAAGGCGACTGCTCCTTCTCCTGCTCCGGTCAGTCCAGACCCAGACCAAGACTTCATGCAGGAACTGTTTCAGACACATTTGGTCCATGGTTTTCTCCACATTTCTGGACCCGTGACTTTCCATCAGCTTCCCCAGATGTGTGTCTCGGGAAAACAGGTTTGCTTAAACTCCTACCGTTTGGCTTCTAGTATCAAACTAGCTCCCCTGACATAGCTTGCCTTTGGGTGATGCAGCAGCTCATTTAGGTTTATTTCTTGTGGTCTTATACCATGCTTGAGCAGCTCCTGAAGAGGACCAATACAAAGCTATTACACCCAATCCTTAGCTATTTTTTTTGCAGTGCTGCAAGGACTTTCTTTACTGTATTTTCTAGCTACTTCGGGTGCCTCTGCAGTTTAAGGAAAACTTCTTCTTACTCTCTCTGCACCAAGATTATTTCTTCCACCTGATACTACATTCTCACAAAAGTCTCGTGGCTTGTCCTGTCACTCCAGCCCAATTTTCCCACCGTGATTATCAGCGAATACTTGCATTTGACCTGCCAGCCGGTCAAGTCAACACAGAGAAGTCTGAGCTTCCTTTGAGATAAGAGCTTTCATCCCACCAGGCTTTCCTTTCGTCCGCCTTTCTCACAAGCCATTCCATCCCAAGATTGCACACCCAGCTACAGGCTCCTGAGCTGCGAGTGGGACATCGCTCCCAGCTTTCCTTCTCAGATCTACTTCTGAGCCTCAGGGGCCAGGGCCAGCCTTGGGCTCCTGGGGCAGGGCCAGCCGAGCTTCTCCCTCCTCGCTAACCCCTTCTTTACCACGGCAGCCTTGGCAAAGAATGCGATGGACATAGAAGCACTGAGGGGCACGTGAGACAGAGCTGTATTTAAAACCCAAATGCAGGAAAACAGCTACCGACCACCTAAGTATTGAATTCCTTCGAGCCTTATTGTGCTTCTCACACGGACTACTGTTTTTGCTTGAAAAGCAGTAATGTTTAAATCATGGGGATTTCTAGCGTGGTAAGATGCTACTCCATGATAAATAAAAACCATCACAAGGAGGGCAGCCACCCCAGCACGGGCCCCACCTATGCTGGGAGGCTGAGGGGAGCTGGGACACTCCGGTGGCTTCCCAGGATTCGTGCTCCATCAGTGCAGAGGAGGCTTAGGCAGGGCAGAGAGCTCGCTCCCACGGCATTCCATCCAGTGACGCCCATCTCGTTACACCATGCTTCATCATTTCCTCCCAAAAGCAGGGTTCAGGTTAGCCAGCAGCCCCGGTACTAGCACAGCCAGGCTGCTGATCGAATCCGGAGCAGCCTCAGCTATCGCATATATAATACAACCATCGCAGACATCTCTCTCTAGCATTTGAAAAGCTTCGCAACCAGACCTCTGACAGCTTTTCCTTACTAAAAGGATTCAGCGCATCATCTCCTTCTTCTTACATCTGGTATCTGGGTCTGGAATGCAGTATGGATTCAGATTTGCAGCATTTGCACCTACAATTTGGTTCTCTGAGCTGTGTTTGAAAAGCTAGACAGAACGCTTTCAAAATCAAATCTGAACCAGTAAGATCAGAAACAGAGAAAGAGATTTGGATGTGCTCATTGGCACAGACACCACAAAGGGAGCAGCTGAAGAGAAGGAGGCCAAGAACAAAAACCTTAATGTAGTTCACAATTCAAGGAGGTGGTATTAGATGAGCAAATGATTCAGTAATATGCTGAATCCATTAGCAACTCCAAATCAGACAGTCCGTCCCCATGGATTCATGTCACAAAACCTACATTTACTGGAAGACTATTCCCCTTTGCAGGAAAGGCTTACCAAGAATAAAACCCCTTGTAATGAAAACCAGCAGAGAGAATAAATTACCATAAATTCTTTGTATTTCAGCTGCATGGATAATAATGTGGGTATGAACTTCACAGTCTCTGCACAAGAACATTCCTGAATATCCTGATGACACTCTGATCGCAAACAAGGATGAAGAAGCTTTAATCCAGCCACGTTCTCTGTTTCACTCACACAATCCATGTTCGCTGTTCTTCCTATTTAAGACAAAGCTGAGCTTGATCAGACTGAGCAGGTCTGATTTTGTTTACCTTAACACCTAATAAAAAACACCATCGACAGTATGTACGTGTCTCCTCCCGCCCCTGTTTTCAGGAGAAGATGAGATTTTGAGACTCTCTTGCACTTGACTGAATTTTCCAGATATGTAATTTAGATATCCGCTTCATAAAATATGTAGCAGATAAGTTTTCCAGAATATTATCCTGAAGAAAGAGCATTAGCTATCATTTTCCAAGTCTTTAAGATGTTTATGGAGCGAACACAACTTTATTCATCTTTTGCTACATGCTGTAAAGTTACCTTCTAAACTACCACTATGTTTTTACCTATTTGATATTTTAGAGTTATCATCCAAATCAGAACAACAGTGGTTATTTCTTTACTCTCCTAACTTCAGATTCTCAAAGAAGAACCAGGAAATTGAGACTGACTGTTCAAGTGTCCTGCTACACTCTTCCTACATAAACTATGGATTAATCTATGTATTAAAAATTCATCTATGCAGAGAGATCAAATTTCGATCTTTTTGCATACAGATATGCAACAATCCAAATGTGACTGGTTGCAGAGAACTGTTCTAGATTTTAGATTTATCTCACTCTACTAAGGAAATGAAAATTTAGAATTATTCCTTCCTACATTGTGCAAATCTTTTATTGTAATTATTTGGGATTTGAACTATTGCATTTAGCTATAATCTCTGGTTTCACTAGTACGATAGCCTTTGTATGCATGTGTCCGCACATGTCTATATATAATACACATGCATATTTACATAAACACGTCTTCCATTTTTTATGATTTTCAGGTGCTCTAATCACAACAGTGAAAATTAAATGCTGAATTCAAGTTTTTATTTCATTCACAGACTCCTTGAAAGTAGTACACGGACTGTGATTAGTCCATGGACCACACCTTACTTCCATCTAAACCTTGGCTAAACTATTTTAACTCAAAATACTTTAACTCGGTTAAACAATCCAGGTCTCTAAATCGAGATTTAGTTTCCTAAGTTACCACAGCTTGGCAAAGCTGACCTTTTTCACCTCATCCAGCTTATACGAAGAATTTTCCTGATGTCACTACCCATTACATCATTAAGTTTTGGTGGACTTACGCACAGGTCTTCCATCCGAGTTTGTAAATTGTTCATGGTAACTTTGCAAGAGTCACTTGGAGTGATGACTTCAGCTTTGTAGTCAACACTGACCTACGTTTGCCAATCCTAAAGTTTCTTTCTGAACAATAAACGTCTATTCTTTTGCTACTCACCCTAATTTTTGACATCTTCAAATATTCTTCTGTTTCCATCTGTTAAGGCATAAGCTCCAGATATCACAGCATTTGATGTCTCAAAGACAAGTGGTGTAGAAATACAACACGTTAGATAGAAAAATATTTTGTTCTTGGATAAGCAGCACAATGATTTTAGTTCAAATTACTGTTTTTCTTCTTTCTTCACAACCAATCACAATGAACCTCAACTGTTAACAGAGTAAAAGCAGTAAAATTAAATCATACTCTGATTCTCAAACTTGGGCACATAGTGAAATCTCGATGAACAAAATAACTGAAAAAACAGTTATTGATCAGCTTGAGAAAATGAGTAGAAAACCAGATCGATAAAGAAAATCTGAAAATTCCAACTAACCATGAATCACTCAAATGCCTGAAAACACAACATTTCAAACAGGTTATGAAGATTCATCTCTTTTGGTATGAGTACACAAAAACATCACCGTGGGACAGACTAGGGAAATTAAGAGGAATCACCGTAAATACAAGCCAGCTTCACTCTTTCCAATATCACGCCTCTGCTATTTCCTTTTTACGGTAATACGGACAGTAGCATTTGCTGTGAAAAGATCAGAGGAAATGTCACTTACTTCATTACTCTATTTTTAATGGGTATTTAGCTATTGGGCTCCAAACTTTCACCAAATACAAAATCGCCAAAAGCAAACAACCCCCAAGTGCTAATATATTTTTCCTTTTTACATGCCGACTTTTGTTTTTTCTTCTTGGCGTAACCAAGTACAAAATTCTCTATTTTAAAAGTAAGCGTAGCAGAAAGAAGACGCTGTCAAAGGAACTTCAAAGTTACCTATACACACTTGGGTGTCCCACAGATGCACTTAAGTCACCTTTCTGGGTTTTTTTGCTACCCAGGGCTCCACTTGAATCCCTGACAAACTGAACTAATGCCTCGGCATGTTGACCTGGAGTTCTCAAACTGCGATGCATGTGCAGACACAATATGCAAAGCACTTCTAAATGGTACATAGCCCTTGTGGCTAATGCCCATTCAAGAAGGTCCAACCTCCCCTACTGTTCAATGGAAGAAATTAGGAAAAAGTTTGGAAGACGGGTCCCTAATCTGTTGGGCAAGCATGAGAAAGAAATAGCCTGCATTCACTACTGCCTTTGTGACCTCCTCTACCCAGCTACTTATTTGCAAAAGTAGAGGCACTTCTTTTGACAGCCAGGGAGAAAAAAAACGCCACTAAAACACACAGTAGCGTGGAACAACACAGCAGGTCTGAAATATGCATTGAAAGTCAAACAGACTTGGCTAGAACTGTTAACTAGGTGTTAAGTAGTTAACTGTTAACTAGTCAAACGACCATTTGACTTACGGCTAACTTGAGATCTGAAATCTTGAAGAGAGCTCGCTGCAATGCTCAGCACTGAGTACACCACATCCCAGCCCAACCACTCCCAGTTCCCAGTCTGGGTAAATTGTGAGGATGTGAATCCTGTGAAAAATAAGGGCAGAGTTTACGCTGTGATCAGAAAAATTACTCACAGTTCTGTAGGGACTAAGTGAAAACTGGATGAAGATTTTCTGTTACGTTGGACAAAGGAGATCTCCACGCTGTGCTGCGGCCACAGATGCAACAAAAAAGATGCCAGTCCTACTCCCTGGGGCTAAAGTTACTCCCCCGGTGCAGCTGTCAGCCAACCGGGAGCAGCTGCTGTTCAGTATTACATTGCATACGCGTCTAAGAAGCAGCTCTCAGACCTGTGTTTGCAGAATTGCTGCTGCTGGTGGTTGGTGGCCTCGCCTGAACCGTCCTGCCAGGGTCCGCAATAGCAGCGCAGGAGAGGGAACTGCAGTCTTCTACGAAGGCAGCTCAAGCGCTTCCGAAGGCGTAACCTGCCTTCCACTTGTTCTTCCACTTGTTCCACTTGTTCCACTTGCCGCTGTTTGGAAGGGTGCCTGCTGCCTTGGAAGCTCCGTAACGTTGAGTAGAAGTGGCCGTCAGGCACATTTATCACTGTGCTACACAGCTCCAGAGTGAAAACGGAGACAAGATGCAACTGGACAATCTTTTGGACGGCTAAACTTCCCAAGGAACTCCCCCACCATCCCTTTTTTCTCTGCTCCTTCTCATTCGTTGAGAAAACAGCTATTAATCACAAAGTTTGTGTTTCTTTCTTTTTGAAGCACGCCATTTCTTTTTCTTGTCAAGGAATTTTTGTTTGTTGGTTTGGTCTGGTAAAAAAGAACTGCTCATACTATGTATTTGCTCGGGTTGTCATACTTTCTCTTAATTACTAACTGCTTTTAGCTCAATGGAACAAGAACTGTTAATAACTTACGCTTGGATTCAGCAAAATGGAGTCCTGACCCACAGGTACTATAAGAGTATCGAAATCTCTTAGGTCTAGAGAAATTTTTGCACATGTACCTGTCACTAAAGGAAAAAAAAAATTCACCTCGTCACTGGAAAACTTCACATACTCAGAAGATGCCCTCCTTTTGACTGCTGGGGAGAAGGCAATGATACGTCAACTTAAGCCTCATAACATGGTAGGAAATTTCATCTTTGTTATTCATGCCTGGCTTGTGATACAGCCGAGAACAACACACCCACAACATCTTTGCAAAACTGCACCGACCTCTGACAGGTCACAACACACGCCGGATGCCCCAGAAAAGAAATCTAAATGCCAGAAACAATTTCTTCTTCCAGACAGGGCTGTCAAATTCTAGTTCATTAAAAGCATAAATGTTTCTTTGAGAGTATTGTGGATTTAAACTGCATTTTATTGGTGACATTTACCGATGCGCTATGGTAATTCAGTCACTTGAAGAGCTGGTATTTCTTCACTAAACATCTTCCTCTATTCACCACTGAGGAGCTAAGGCAGAGCAAGCCTGTTAGAGGAGATATTATTCCCAGTAACGCTTTTTTCCTCCACAAAATGATGCCTAGTGTTCGCCTCTTCACAATCGCTCCAGTCTAGAGTAATTTTACTGCCCCAATACACTTTCAGGGAAGCCTTCTCTTCTACTCAACCCATCATTCCCAACAGCATCAATAAAACCTGCAGATGAGCAGTTCCAGGGATACAACAGAGAGGCTGCGGTGGAGACTTACTTAGTGCTTTCCCTTTCTCTGTAATAACAGCCTTCCAGGCTGAAGCCTTCTTGTCACCTTGGCCCAGTATGTTGAAGACAGAGTCTTTAAAAGTTCCTAAATATGAGAGGAGAGATGCTCTAAAGCAAACCCCCAAAAGAAGAACAGAGGCAGAAAGGACAAGCATCTTTAAAACGTCATACACACCGCAGACACGGTGCCTCTGGTAACACTGTGGTAACACAATTTGATGATGCAGAACTTCCCATTCATTTATATTCCTAATAAATTAGAATATCCTAATATAGAACTTTTAATTACTTCCCAAGTTAACCATCAGATTTTCCCTTGAGGGAAAAATAATTTAAAAAAAATATGTTATTATCAAGTTTCTTTTTGCAGGAACTCAACCCTTCGGGACAGTCTCCGCGCGTGAAGACTACGCGTGTGCCCCGAGCAGCCCTCTCCCCGGGGCTGGCAAAACTCCCGCTGGGAATGCAGGTAGGGCAGCAGAAATGAGATTACCTTTTGTCGATTTACTTCCAGCTGGCTGGAGAAGTGCTGTAGCCTGTGCCGACAGACTCGCCCGCTCAGGCAGGGGCTGTGCCCACAGCAGGACTCGGGGCGGCAGAAACACGTCGGCATGGCCGCAGCGGCGGAGAAGGAAATGCGGACAGGGTACTAGTGCCGGGAGTCGTGCTGGGAGGCAGAGCAAGCTGCAAGACTGCAGAAATCTGCCTAAAAATGTAGGTGTGCTCTTATCCCTGTTCCACAGAGTATCCCAGATTTAGCAGATCCCCAAAGTGAGTGTTTATAAAGCACGGGGGAGAGCGTGTGCATCCTTCCCTGCTGCACCTGGGCACACGAGGAACCAGAGCCCATTTCCACCTGGAGCCTCACCTTGTGATACACTCCTGAAACATCTAGGCAAGTACAACTAAGTAATTACAGACTTTATACGGGATAAAACCCGGTCATTTTATGAAAATGTTTTAACCCCTACTGTGTCGGCTCCCCGTCTCTCCTCACACCGTGCACACCTTTCCGGGAGCAGCGGCTGTGCCCTCAACACAAGCCCCATCTCCTTCACCTCCGGCTTCTCCCACGTCCCCCTCGTTTCTCCTCTTTTCCCCATCGTCCTCTTCCCCGTTTGCTCTGCAGCTGGCCCCACCAGCGGACTGCAAAGCCAAGCCTTGCAACGCGTACCGTCTCTTTTCTCCTACCCCATGCCATCCTTCTCCTTCCCGTGCTTCCTCAGGATTCACCTCCTTTCACGTAATTCTGTGGAATTCAGATACTTCATTCAAAGTAATAAAAACTCCCGTGGGCACCAGATAGGCACTGGCAGAGCGCTAATTGGGTTGCAAAGAAAAATCCAGCCCTCTCATGAGAACACAAGGATGAGGCTGTGTTTTGGCACACTGGCAAGATTTGCCGTGTCTATCCCGCTGTATCCAGTCCATGCTCCCACCCAGCGCTCCGCTCCAGCCTGCCTCACTCCTCCTGTGCCGCTCATCCGGATTGGGCACCTGACAGAAACGAGATGCTGGAGTATTTTTGAGCCTCTGCCCTCGGATGTCGTCTGCTAGAACTATGTGAAACAGCAATGCCACTGAAGATAAATTCATGAAACATTTGCCGCGCGCTTCTATCTGGCAGCAATGCTGATCCTCGGAAAGATGTTGGTGCAACATCCCATCCAGGAGCTGTAAATAAATTCATTATTTACAGCTCAAATGTCTCGCCTGCATTCGTATTAAAACTGGCGCCACTTATCAATAAACTATTTTATTTATGACTTCGATTCATCTTCAACATTTATAGAGCCTACAAACCGCCGCCTAATAATCTATTTTTTATTTTCCTCAGAATACTTTTGAGAGGAGAAGTACCGCTATCCCCGTCACGCAGTTAGGGACAAGGCACAAAGGCCAAGACACAGGCTGAACTCCTGTGCAAGAAGCTCAGCAGGAACCAGCCAAAAACTTCTAGAACCCACCCAGCTCCTGCAAATCCAAACATGCTGGGAAAAACATTCCCTACATCTTAGGTGTGTAACAGGTATCAGAGCTGCCGTATCAGACAGCAGCTACTAATATCCGATAGATATCAGATAGGCAGTGGCCACTTACCATCTCTTTATACAACTGCAGCATTCTTTTCACCCCTTACCGGCGCTGCATGCAATGATATCAGCTTATCTAAACCAGGGATAATTTCTCTGCAGAACTCTGGCCATACGCACATTCTCAGACTTCCAGGGCTGCAGCAGTGCTCCTCCTCCTTAAGTAGTATGTGCTTGATTTGGAAAGTGTTTATATGTCTGTCTTTTCTGTCAAAGTTTCACACAGACTGGTTAGTATGCTGCTGTACTTTAGATCATCCTGAATAATTAATAAAGAGTTTGCCGGTTCTTGAATATATTAGCGGTGAAGAAATACTGCTTGAACTTGTGAACTGTGATCAGCTTGCTGCAGAAGAGAAAATCTTTTCTTCTCCTTTCTTTACTTCTTACAACAATGCGTTCCAAGAATTCTTTTGAACAAAAAGACAATATTGCAAACTACTAATACTCATTCGATATAACAAATTTGCCTCTTTTGTTCTACACATACACGGTGCTGGATAGCCTAGGCAGCAATTACAGGGGGAACATCATCTTAACAAAAATTAATCTCTCTCCCTCTCCTTCAGCAATCATAACGCAGGCACTTACCATTCCCAAAGCAATCTTAAAACAATCCTGGCTAAAGGCACTCTTAAGTGCAAATAAAAAAGACAGGCTGGGCAAAAAATCTAGAAGGGAAGAAGTCACACAGACTTCTCTGCTCTCTCGTAGTCTTTGCCAGCTTCAGTAACTGTTCCTAACCAGCAATGCAGAAACGGGAGTAAGGAGGCCAGGACTGTACCCCAGTCTGCCACGGACCAGCTGGGTGACACAGGGCAGGTCACGGCCACTCTTTGCCTTCCTTTGCTGACAAACAGTCCCTCAAGAAAATATATTTTGTTCTTTGGTTTGGTTGGGGTTTTTTTTTTTTAATACAAACCAAAACGTAAAATCCAAGTCCCAAGGAATGGGATTTTATTTATTTATTTATTTGTTTTAAATGAAATTATATTTACTTCATTACAAACCCTAAGAGCAATGTCAAAACTTCCCTTGCTGACAGACGTGTCTACAGCTCTGCCCTGGGGACCCTCTCCTACCTCCTCACGGAGTACGTGCTAGCGGCTGTCCTTGAGGAAGGGCTGCGGTGCTGGAGCTGGCCCTGAAGCTCCCGCACGCAGCAGGCAAGGAAGTTTCCCGATTTTGCTTCCACTCTTTATTCTTTCACCACAGTTTGTCTTCCGAGTCAGAAGAAACACAAAAGTCCCTTTTAGAAATAACATGGAAAAAAAAAAAATTGAGATGCAGACAGTTTGGATAAACGCGGGTTGAGTACGAAAAACCTCAAAGCCTATTTCCAAAACCCCAACCGAATGCACGAAGCCAGCAAATCCGCGCTGACCGTCTATTTAGAGACTTTGTCAGCACACTTAAGAGATTTCTGGATATTCAGAACTAATTTTAGAAAGACAAGGAACTAACCAATGTTCAGAAGTCATTACAGATACTGTTACTTGTGATTTTTACTTCATTTAAAGCAAGCTGTTCAACTCAGTTCTACTGCCATAAACTTGTATTTTTATAAACAACTTAATGACAAAAAAGAGACCACATAGTTATAAATACTATTAAAATAATGTACAGGCTGGTGACTTGCTGTCACAACCAGGGCTGATTCTCTGAAACACCGGAAAGTTTGTAATAAGATACTATACAGCCTCCTTGTCAAGTCCTTAACACCGTTTTAATTTCCTCCTTTTTTAAAAAAAATCTGTTTCTTCTTGTTGTAGTTGCTTGTGCACAAAGCAAAGTACAACCTACGTCCAGCTACGTTCAGAATCCATGCTTTGATGCTTTAGGCCCCTCACCAATTTTTAGATAACTGATCATCTTGTAAACCGGAGCGCGCCGTCCTGCCTTTCAGGCTTGCTTCATCTTGCTGTATTGGAAACGTATCAGGAGCATAAAAATCTATGTCTGCAGAAAGGATCTGTATGCGCAGTAGGTGATAAATTATCGTGAAGATACTCTATAAAGCTTTGACGGGTGAAAGGCAGACCACTCAGCTCTTTACGCTAGGCGCCGTCTAACAGCAGTTGACATCTTTATCAAGACTGCTCTTATTCTGTTTCCATTATAATAATATCCAGAATAACTTCACTGATCTGGGTATGTTAAAAAATGCATTCCTGCCTCTAACAGAGGCACATTTCTGTAAGCAACTTTATGCAGTAGACACAGCTTTGTAAAAGACCTGTTCTTGGGGCTAATAAAGGAAAAAAACGAACATGTCCCTACATAAATTAGCCACAGCCAAGGCTCTGTAACGCACTGCTTGAAAGGCAATTTTTAAACTATAAAGCGGTTAATTTAGCTGTAAACCCGGCCGGCTTACACATTTCAGCAACTTTTCACTGTTGTACTACACTCTTATACTTAACATAATTATTGTAAATTGCGCAATTTTGATTTAGCATGTATACATTCAATGTAAGCTATTACCGCGGACTCTTTGGTATGCACAGCATACAGCTCAGTGCCCAAGGTTTTCTTGCAGAAATAAATTTGGGGGGAAAATCCTAGTATTTTTCCACCACACAAAAAAACCCCAACATTCCAAAATACAAGCAGCTGTATGAAGAGCAGATTTGTGGTTGTGCTTACAACTTCAGATGCGGCATTTCCTTATATTCAACCGGTCTGAATATAAGTTACCTTCCCCTCCGAGCCCAGTACTTCTCTCAGCAAGATCTATAAAAATGGCTACTACTTCAGATTCTTAATACAGCATTTGGCTTACCTTGCTCTTTTGGGATAGAAGAAGAGATAAAAAATTTAAAGAATATATAAAAATTAAATAAACCTCAGTACAAATTTTAGTAGCTAATATAGTAGAGAAGATACCTCTTCTCTGTTCAGAACTGCTTAACCACTTCCAACATTGCCTAAAATATATATACATACACACACACATATATATATGTATCTCCAAATACATATTGATAATCACAACTAAAAGAAGGCTGAGCCAGCAATATTTCAGCTCAAAGGTAAAAGCATGAGAGATTTATGTATGAAAGAAATCAGGTAACTACAGCACAAACTCCCACCCACCATAAACATTTTAACTGCTATTAAAAAAGCCTGTAACTGAAAAATAGCGCAGAACCAACACACTGGTGTAGAAAACAGGAAATTTTTTTGGTTCTTAACTAGACAGACTAGATTTAAATTCAAATCATGTTTCAGCACGTATGACAACAGTCTCACACAGCATCCTTCTTGCAAATTGCACCATCAAATCAAAGAATACTTTTCTCCTATGGTTTCTTTTTAATGGGCGCAAATACGGAGCTTCACCTAAGCTTGGTAACGCGCCATCTCATTACTGAAAATGTACTGACCTCCAGAATAACGACTTACAAAACCGAAGAGTAATACACATTAAGGGAACTAATTTCATAGTATTTTAAATGTCTTGCACGAATTATTCATCGTGCACTTCTTGTTTGCCACATATTTTGCCCTAGGAGGGGGCGGTTGACGGAGTGGGAAGAGGACCTGGTGTTCAGCAGCCTCGGCAGATGCCGTGGCCCTCGTGCCCAGGGAGGGACGGCGGCACGGCAGGAGAGCAGGGGCCGGGGCAGCGGTGGGAAAGGACCAGCGGTGCCCGGAGGCTGGACTAGATCATCTCTGAAGGTCCCTTCCAACCCAAACCATTCTGTGGTTCCACAACGGTGCCTGTGTCCTACGACGGGCGTAAGTTTGAGGGTAGAGGCCAGAGAAGGAGAGCAGTGTTCCCACCTGGGGATGACCCTGGAGTTGAGGACAAGAGACTTACGGGTCGTCACGCTGCTGGGTCTAACTCACGGCTACGGGAAGCAGTGGGTCACCGACCCGGTTGTGCAGAGCGTGCCCGCAACTATATCGTATTTTTGCATTGAAATTTGCCCAGAAGGCTTGAAGATTCTCCTGGCAGAGGTTTTTAAATGACAAACTAAGCACGCATAGCAATCCAGAGACGCGGCTCTGCTTTTTGTTTGGAAAGGTTAAGACGAAGCACAGGAAAGGGGAGTGCAATTGTTGCTAAACACAATATTGCCTGAGCATCTCCCTGTTGGGAAGGATTGCTTTTGGAGAGCCTCCGGTTGCCCAGGTGAGGCATTTCTTATCTGAAAGAACAAGAAATGAAGTTATGAGCTTACTTTATCAAGACAGGCATGAAAAATGACATACACAAATGAAGGAAAGCAGGTATTTCCACTTTTTGATGTACGATTAGCTGTACGTGTATCATTTACTGAAAACACAAGACGCTAATCAAGCGTGCGACGTACCTATTTCTTTTCACCATGGCAGGGCCTGAAAGATAGTAAAGAAATGATCTGGGGGAACTGCACAAAGGCCCAGGATTAGCACAGAAGAGAAAGACCCCAGCAGAGACAGGCTGGGGGAAGGTACTAACGCAAGGAAAATTGCTTTTGTAGCAAAGGAATTCAATGAAAGCGCCAAACCCCGGCTAGAAGGGAAGGGGATCTCCCAGCCGGTGCAGCAGCAGGAGATTGCCCGCTGGTGGCAAGTCCTCTCCACGCTGGCAACGTGAAGGTCCACCCCTGTCCTCAGCTGGCCTGGCCGTGTTGAGCAGTCCAAACTGGCGTCTGAGGTGCAAAAGCCAAGGCCACAGAATGCAGAAGAGTTAGGCTAAAAGAACAAAGGTTTTACTCACAATGCTGAAAATTCAGGAACCTGTCAATTAGGACAGCAGCTTCGGTCTGGCAGGCATAAGGCTTACAGGAAAATAGATGAATCTACCTCTAAACTGCCTTTTTTTTTTTTTTTTTTTTTCAATCAGCTGTTAATAGTAAGACAAGCATAAGGCACACTAATGCAGAAAATGTATAGTATCATGCCAGTTCCTATTGGGAGGGAGTGGGAGGAGCGAGGAGTCTCAAAGGAAGTTTAGATTATTTCAAGGGAGAAAAAACCACTAGCCTGAGATCTTCTGAATGATGGAAGCATGGAAGAATTAAGATGGCTATGATGTATAAGAATATCGATTATTCCCGGGGAAAGTGTATTTAAGCGGAGCAACAACTCTCATCAGTGAGAGACTAAATTAGTGCCCAGATCTGTCTTATAAAGACATCAGCAGACAAAAAGGTTCCTCTACTCAAACCAGGAAAAGAGAAAATGCTGACTACCAACCTGATAAATGTGTAAGGGAGCTACCAAAATAGAAACATTTTACACATACATGAAAAACAGGCATTACCCAGCACAGATTTGAAACAGAACCACATCTACAGAGGAGGGGACGATTAATAAATATTTGAGTTCATGTGTTCTGAACAACATCACCCCATACAGCAATCTAAAGAACAGGAAAATGCATTATATAAGTTTGATTGTGGTATTCTTCTCTTTTCCTATTACTGACCTCATTGTATTACCATCTTACTCTTCCATGCTTCTGCAAAATAAAATACTAATGGGTTTTGAGCTATACAGACTAATAATCGAAGATTTCTGATTTTTCAAGCTAGGCTGACACAAATAGTTTCATCCACATACGGACGTGTTTCCAGCTGCACAGTAATGGGCATTAAATGTTTCACAGCACCCAAGCTAAAAACCAGAAGCTTCTTATTTGCAGACACATCATGCTTCCATAATTTTGGAAGTTTCCACCAAAACCCCAGCTAAAATCCCAAACCAAACGTTTTTACACAGAGAAGGAAAAATTATCAAGCATAATAGATTTCTTTTTCTTTTTTTTAAATCAAGTTATTTTTAGTAACTAAGATACCTTCATTACTGAAGAGGGAAGGTGTCTTATCCAGACGGGTTTTCACATAGCTGCTCTAATAATCACACAGAACTCAGAGTAAGATGCAAAGAGTATTTTAAAGTTCTCGAGCGATAAAACCAGAGACTGCCAAGATTTACAGTAACATAAAACGCACACTGCTCTAACGGGCAAATTAACTTCGCAAGTATGACATGCCCTGAAAAAACACACACTGCTATCCGTACTTCATCACATACAACAGTCTTTGGCACCTAAAGCATAGAGAGAAAGAGCTTATGAAAGACATTAAAGGACAGAAACTCGTCCTGGAGACGGGTCCTGAATATCCCTGTCAGTTGTTCCCGGTGAGGCAGAGCACGCACTGACGCGGGAGGGACTCCTCTGAGCGGTCAGCAGAAATACAAAACGATTGTACCCCACAATAACTTTAGCACTTACAAAAAAATCCTCCTTTTCACAATATTAACCAAAAAAAAGAAAAGAAAAAGAAAACAGGAGCCTGTCTCCCTAGCAGGAGCACAGCGTGGGACATGTAAGGATTTTAGCTGAAGGAGCCCCTGCACCTTTCTGTATTCAGAGTTCTTTGTTGCCTGACGGTGAATGGGAAGGACGGTCATATTTAAAAGTAAAACCACCAGGCTGTGTCTCCCGAACGAGTAAAAGGAAAGCACGTTACCTTTAGCAAGTCTCCTCAGGATCTGACAGCGGCATTTAAACGAGACAGCTATCATTCTGCTGCCTGCCTGCCCTGGCAAAGCGCGCTCAGGGCTCCGCTCGGGCGAATGCAGCAGGAGCCTGTGAATTCCTCCTCCGGCACAGACCAGGCATGAGGTAGCCCCGGCGGGGAGTGACAAAGCTTAATTCCTCTTGGCTGATGCAGAGATGAGCTCTGTGTCATCTGGCAAAGCTGTGTCATTCACTACCACCACCACCACCACCACCTGCACGGGGAGACGAAGGGCTGGAAAAGCCGTATTTCTTTAAAAGCTAGAAAGCATCCGACTGCACACACGGATGCAGATATCCGAGGGAGCCGTTCCCCGGTCTCTCGCGTTCCCTGACCGTGCGGGGAGCGATGGTTGCTGTGCCCAGCGAAGGGCCCCCGTGTTTCAGCAGATGCGGCGGTTTTTCTCCTCTTTCCTCACATCTTTCCCTTCCCTTACGATTCCCTCTGGATACATAGGGCAGAAACACCAGGCATCCTACTTCTGGGGGAGAGGGAGCCTATTTCAAATGGAAAATATTCTGATCAAAGTATATTAAAGATTTAATCTTACAGATCTGTAGGGAAGAAGAAAAGAAAAAGCCTGATTTTAATGCCAGGAAATCTTTTTGACAACTGTAGACAAGTATATTACAGCCGTTGAAGCACAGACCACAGGGGGAGGGAGAGAGTCGGAGGGAAGTGATGGATTGTTGTGTGTGGGCAGGACCACCAAGCATTTGATCACACCAAAATAAATAAAACGATGCTGCATAGAAAACACACAGTGAATCAGATTTTCTCCCCTCACTAGAGAAGAGAGCAGCTTTCAGTGCACCTGAGAATTTACTGCACTAAACACCGCACCGTTTGTAAGCTTTTGTAAGATTTCTTCAGCCCACCGGGAGTTTTGTGTTCTCTTATGCCTATTCAGACAGCAAATTAACCTGCTTTTACAATTCATTGAGAAAACGATGAAGTGGCACACACCGCTTAAGCGAGAGCTCCATCCCACCTCTGTGGAGCCAAAAAATTAGTAACAGACAGACACTCCATGCTCATACTAAAACCCAAGCAAACCAACCAAAATAAGCCATACAAAGTTTGTCAAGTCAGATTTATGCACGGAACCCAAATGCTGCATCAGATACTCTCCTTTAAAACAACTGATCATCGTTTCTTTGTCAAGACTTCTGCTTCACTTGTGTGATGTATTTAAAACTGTCTTCATATACTCTGTCCCGTTCACTTGCCTCGATTACAAAACTGCTCGGGTTATCTTCTGCCATCTTTTATCCATCGCTATATTTAACGTTACGGTCCAGCGTTAGGGTGCACATCACCGAGTGTCAGCGACAGCCAGCCGGGAGGAGGTACGGACAAATTTCACACTCGGAGCCGTTTCTGTCTCCCCACCTGCTCTGTCCTGCATCAGCAGCTCCGTGCTTCCCCTATTGCAACTCACTATTACAGGGACAATAGTTTTCCTTATTTTTGTTTTATTGGTTAGAGCAACAGCTGTATTTCCAAGGGCAAGGTGAAGCAGTCCATCAGCACAACTGCAACTGCCCCGACAGGCCCAGTGAAAATTGATTTTATTTTGTTGTCATTAAAACCAGACAGGGGTAATCGAGTCATCTGTTCACCAACCTCCTTACCGCTTCTTGTAGCGGCTGTTGTACCTAACAGCTGTAAAATCCGACCAGCAGAAAAGCAGAGGCACCTGAAGCCGTGGGCTGGTCCGTGACCGCAGGGAGGGACAGGGTCTGCCTGGAGGGGCGAGACCAGGGGAAGAAGGTGGAGGTTTAAGCCAGCGTCATCTCGTGGTCCGGAAAGAAAATGGAAGATCTGGGACTACCACGGAGGGGAAAGGGGAGAGGGGTTGTGAATTCTCGCCCCCCCGTACAGATGGAACCAAGAGCAGCGTAAGCGGCTCTGTCTGCCAGCACTGCCGATGTGCTTTTTGAGGAGAAAATTTGCTACCACTCTTTCTTGCCACCTCCTGCTCAGGTAACAGGACTTCACACCAGTCACACCAACCCGCACTACCCTGTATCCAGTTTCCTTTCCCTCTGCTCCGTGGGAAAGGTTGTTCCAGAGACCATCACAAGGCTGTGGCCTCAGCACGCAGCCCCTGCTCCAGGATCTTCCAGGTTTGAGACGCCCGAGCTGCCCCGTGTCTGCAGGCCAGCATCCAGAATCCTTATCGAATTCCGTCTTTTCATCTGCCAGATGCCCATCCTTGATGCCGTAAATCTTGTCGTGCCCCAACAGACCCCTTTAAACACCTCCCCTTACCTCGAGGGCAACCAGAAGGTACCGCATGATGATCGTTTAGCCACCCCAGATTTTTTTCTTTGATTCTTCACAGTCGACACAGACAAGGAGGACCGCGTAGAGCGTGGGGTCAGCACTGCCCACAGCAGGCAGGGGGGGTCTCCGCTCCCACCTCTCCGGAGACGGACCTTGCCAGCGTCGGAGCCGGGTGAGCCTGCGGTCTCCTTCAAAAGGAGGTGGGTTTGGTGAGCAGCTCCCAACTCGAGGGTCTGCTTTTGTATCCTCTCCTTCAGAGTGCAGTTTGGACGTCCTCGAGGACTCCTGCGCTGCAGAGATCGGCAAGAGGTTGGACCTACACCATGAGAAAGAACTGCTCGCTACTCGCCTTCGTGATCCGACTCCATGACTTACCCTGGTTCGGCCCCCTTGGCAGAGGAGGCAAAAGACAGCACACCTATGGAGCTAGGAGACTGTGAAAAAACAGACTTCAGACCCAGGAGAAAAATCAAGCCTTTGTGTAAGGACATGCTGAGCCCCAACGGGATTACGTAAAAATGTATAAAACGGTAATAACGATACAGAAACTGTGATATATATGCAAAAGCGGCTACAGACCTGGTCGGATAAGGCTTTACTAACAGAGAAAAGATGCAGTCCTTGATCCGAAAAGCTCATTCTATTGTTTACTACTTCTTCTAGATTACTGATGCATATGCTAAATAGCCTCTGAAGCACACCAATAGCCACTTGCAACCAAGTCAATAGGATTATTTTTTTGCTTATGTTTCCGCAGACAATTTTTCTGACCTTGCCAAAGGAGGTAATGCCCAGATTTGAATTCCTCAAAAAGATTTCATTAAGACAAACATTTTGTATTTCAAGTCCAGCACTGAATGTAATGATATATTGTATTTACTGCTGGGTTTTTTTCCCGGTTTTTGGTAGTTCAAGCAAAGTAATCCCATCATTGGAACAATTTCTAAAATATTCATTCACGATGCTCGTGGCTTTACCACCTTCTTGCAGGACAGCAATCGCCAGGATTGCCAACACTGTTCTTGCCCAAAGTCCTGCTTCTGAGATGAATTTAAGTATACCTCAGGCATTCTTAAATGTTGAGAATGTTTTGGGTTTTTACCAAATTAAGGATTTTGTGATTATTAAATGTCTCAACTTCCCAGAGGTCAGCCATCACTTTCTGAGGTGTCAGTCATTCAGCTCTGCAGATGGACTTAACTGGATGTTCAGGAGAAAAAATGGGGGAGGAGGTAAAAAAAAAGGGGGTGGGGGGTGGGAGGGGAAGAAGAGGAGGTAATATAGGATTAGGAGATCAAAAACCTTCAGACATACTGAAAACTTATTTATACTCTATATAACACAGGTTAAAGTCTTTACTGATGTTGTGGTTTAACCCCAGCCAGCAACCAAGCCCCACGCGGCCGCTCACTCACTGCCCCCCACCCAGTGGGATGGGGGAGAAAATCAGGAAAAGAAGTAAAACTCGTGGGTTAAGATAAGAACGGTTTAATAGAACAGAAA
>JANZLQ010000065.1:1330799-1344079 GCA_026212715.1 Elanus axillaris
ATGGTCTGGAATACCCCTCTGGCCAGTTTGGGTCAGCTGCCCTGGCTGTGTCCTGTGCCGACTCCTTGTGCCCCTCCGGCCTTCTCGCTGGCTGGGCATGAGGAACTGAAAAACCCTTGACTTGGTATAAACATGACTTAGCAGCAGCTGAAAACATCAGTGTGTTACCAACATTCTTCTCACACTGAACTCAAAACACAGCACTGTACCAGCTACTAGGAAGACAATTACCCAGCTGAAACCAGGACAACTAATTACATTTCTTCCTTATTATTTAACAGAGCTACAATTTTTATTACTGTTTTCTCTGGGCTATCTGTAAAAATCTCTTTATTCATTGTGATCCTTCTGGACAGCAGCATGGATTTGCAATGCTTTCATTGCTGCACTTACTCCTTTCTTCAGGAGTCTGAAAGGTTATTTATAAACTCCAGGAAATATATAACACAAATATTTTCTCAGCTGAATTTGTATACATAAATACTCAGTAGAAAGTCACTAGATGAAAGAAGCTTATGTTTCCATATGGTAAGACAGGCAGTGGAATATATGTATCCTATTTAACACCATCTTCTGGTTAATCTTATCAGATCACATTAGCCGAAATAAATAACCAAAGAAAGTTAGGAACTACTACACTTCTTTACAGGATAAAATAAATTATGCAATGAAATTTCTCTAAATTAAATTGAAGATTACAACCTACATATTGTGTGACATTTAGATACAATTAGGAAATTTCTGTGAAAATAGTGTTCAATGAAGAACACAAATTCTGTAAAATACCAAATTGTGTTTGGGGAAAACAATTAAGTTTGTCAAAAATGCATTTTTTTTTAATCCAGAAAACATAACTCTAATATTCTCACCCTTCCATTTCATAGGAACATACACACCCAGAAGATATTTCT
Source organism: Elanus axillaris (assembly GCA_026212715.1). Lineage (NCBI taxonomy): Eukaryota > Metazoa > Chordata > Aves > Accipitriformes > Accipitridae > Elanus > Elanus axillaris. The sequence goes on from JANZLQ010000065.1 coordinate 1,331,711, forward strand.
TGGTCAAATTCCACTCACACACTGCATCAAACATTCCTTTCACACACTGATTGAGCAGCATCTTGGAGCCAGTTACAAGCCCTTTCCCCTCTTCCACTTTACAGGAGATTTGTCCCCGTGAACTGCCATAATTGTTTTTGGATGTTGCGTGCTCCTATTTTTCTGTACGGGTCAGGTTTGTGTGTCACCACTCCGAAGGGGATGCACCACAGGCTACTCGGTCATGGCCGCGTACGCCAAAGACCGAGACCTTTAGAGAAAGCCACCCCACGGGGTTCAATGAAGACAGCGATGTGCTCGAACTAAAGCCTCAGTAAAACATTAAGGCAACCAGAAAGACATACAGATATCAGACGTTTCATGCATCAAGATGACACAGTGATATCTAGCGGATTCACCTGCATAAGAAAACTGAAGCATTACGAAGTCTGAATGCATTAAGATTGTATACAACTCAATATTCTGTTCCATCATTTTAAAAGATACCACTGGCACCTAGCACATTATTCAAATCAAAAGTCAGATTTTTAAGCAAAAGAGGATAAATTTAGCTCTGAAAATAACACATGACTGTACGGGTACTTATGTTTTGAAAACTGAAATATCTCCACTATTGTACTTGATACATCCTTCTATCAATCAAGAACTAGCAACAAAACCAAGAATCTTGATCTTAACAAAACAAAATTTGAGCATTTTTCATCCCAAAGGGAAGAGCTATACTCCCATGCAGCAGCAGACTCGGTCAGCCCAGCGTTTTGCAATGGATACTGCTCTCCTCCAAAGAGTCCCCTTCACTACAGAGAGAGGGAATAAAAAGGAAAGTGTAAGAAAACGACCCTGTTATTCCCCAGCACTCAGATTATCAATACAGACAACTTGTCAGCTTTGCATAATTTGGAGGGTCTTGTAAATTTACATTTTTATTAAATCAACTCCAGCAGTAATTTCTAGCTAATATTAACCACCTTTGCAACACTGTCAGGCAATTTCACGCAGACGTTGCAGCAGAAGGCTTTACAAGTCATAAAAGGTTGTAAAAGGTGCTCTGGCTTCAGAAGATCGTCACTGGAGAACATTTCACGTAGAAGGTGCAGCGCGTTGGAAAGGAAGGATATCTGTGCGCTGAACGTGGTAACAGGTGACGAGGATAAATCTGTTAAAATTCTGAGTTGATGCCAAAACACCAGAGCTGTGGCACCATGCAAATACGGTAGCTTCATTGCCTAGGAGTAGGTTAGTAAAAAATAATTCAGGGGCTTTCTGGATAGAAAAAAAAAAAAAACAACTTACTGGCTCCAAGCAGTGTCAGCCTTTATGAAGCGACAGCTATTAAACACCTGGTGGTCAAATCAGTCAAAATTGCCACGCTCTGGGATGGCTTTTTGTTAAAGCGTTTTATAATACAGCAAAGAATCACAATTTAATTGATGTTTTTTTAGCAGTCTTATTTAACAATATATTTTATAAAATTTACAATGTAGTATTAAAGGGACCAGAATACATACACCTGTTCTATATGAAAATAACTCTCAAGTACCTGCGACCCTCTAGCATAATGGAAGGAGCAGCAATCCCTACATTATCCTTCACAGCAATCCCACGCCAGAGCTTCACAAAAATGCTTTAATTTACCAGTCCGTATCAATTACTGGCAAAAATTAAACCTGTCATTTTCAGTGAAACTGCGTTGATATACAAAGGTTGAGAGATGGTTCTTACTGGAGAAACTGTCCTCCAAAGACCTTTGAGATACGTAGCGCAACTCCGACTTTTCGTTCTTAACCTCATTTCAGCTGCTAGCAAAAGAGGCTGTTCAGTTTTCCCAGGCTTTCCTAGCTCCAAATCCTTGTTTAAAAATCATTAGGGCCTTAAGAGAATTATAAAATAGGAAGATGCCACATGTACTACAAAAATTAGAAACTTTTAGTAGCACAAGTGTGTTGCACTCTCAAAGGCAACTTCAAGCAGAGCCACAACTAGTGGAGATTTAATTCAGAAAGGAGTCACTTCACAAAAGCAATAGCTTGTGAACCATTTCAAGTATCACTCCACTTCTAGTCCGTACGTGTGTCTGTACCTTTTCTTTGGCTTGGTTTACGACGACAGAAGAGAGTGCTTACTTTCTGGAGCATTACTAATAATTTGCCTGTGTACCTTCTGCACCGGCAATTAGTACAGAACCTGTAATTTTTCAAAATATAATGAAATAAACCACAAGCAAGGCAGTCTGCCTGCCCTCCCAGCAGAAGGAGCAGTGAGAGGACTCGGTACCACAAGGGCACTGCTCCTTCCAGGATTCCTGTACAGCCCGTGGAGAGAAAAAACCACGTAACGACCCTGTTCAACGAACACACTCGGCGCGGGCTCCTGCCAGCAACATGCCTGTAATTACAGGCTCTGGGATTTAATGTAATCTCAAAACTAAAGGATGAGTCTGCCGTACAAGTAGCTTCCGCGTGCTGCACTACGTGGTTAAAGACTCCTGTAATTACAATTTCTGTAAGGCTTTGTACTTTGTAGAGGCTTTTTCAATTAGTCAAAACGATGACCTTCCTATTGCTACATCAGTCTTTAACAAAACAAAGCTAAGCACTTCCTCAAACTTACCATACTGTGGGCAGGGACAATCTCTTACACTTAGCAGAAAACAGCTGGTTTTACTCTCATTTACAAACAAAAAAAGATTATGATTCCACTTGAACAAAAGGGGGATAATTGTACCTCTCTCTAGCTATACTGCTTGTTTCCTTATTTTTATCAACCTATTTAGGAGCCGTAAAATTGGATTATCGCACTAGAAAATAAAATGTGTATTTGGAGGGGTGAGTCTAGCATATAACGTAAGGTCATTTAATCTACCACAAGAGATTTTCAGGAATTAACTCGCTAAGTTTTTACGTGCAAGGTAAATCTTTATATTCAAGATACCATCAAGAAGGAGATGGCAATGGAAGACTACAGCTCTAGAGATGCAGCACAAAGAAAGGATACCACAAGCAGAGTTTCAACCGGCAATACCTCCAAGCCTTTTTGCAAGACGAAGGGAAACGTCGATTTGCTGATTCAGTTGTGCTCCTACCTGCGCGCAGGCTGCAGGAAGACGTGGCAGCAACTGCTTTTCCAAAACAGAGTGGGTTTCTATACCGAAATAGGTCGCACACTGGATGTTTGCCTGCGGTACGAGCAACAGCGAACCAACGGGCATCGACCACTGCACCAGCCCAGACCACATCGACTGTTTCATCCCCGAAGCAGAACTGGTGTGCCTGAAACCCAAAGATGGATGGAAAATCCAGGAAAACTGATCGGATATACAGAACAGGGAAAAACAAGCAACAGGGGAAAGAAAGAACAATTCTTCCCGTTTGAACGACGTGTGCTGACTCTCCTGACCGCGACGCGTTTGCTGGATAGAGCTGTTCGCTGAACTTGCTCGCAGGTTCACATCTTGGTCCAATTCCCAAACTGGGGCAGCAGCACTGTCCTGTCCCCGCACAGGGAGAGCAGACACGCAGGGGGTACCACCCTGGAAGCAGACAGGTAGGTACCCAGCTTTTGGGGTACCTACTTTGGAAGAAGTCTGACAATTCCCTGTTGGGAACGGCGTGATCCCAGTGCTATGAACCTTGCCGTTTCCAGTTTGCCGATCCTGCAAGAAGACACGCTCGCACACTGGGTCCGTGTGTACAGACCTTGGAAAGGCTCGGAGATCGCCCTACAGCACGCTGCGTGCCAGGCTTGTCCTGCACACCCACCAGGAGTTTTTCCTTTGGCAATACGAAATTTGACTCATTTGGAAATTCTGCCATACCCTGGGGACTGACAATCAGCCACCATTAAGGAAGAATGAAGCGCACAGTGCTCTGTTACCGTAGCCTGGTTTAATGCGCAGGGAAGGGGAAAAACACAGCAGAGTAGGGGTGAGGAAGGAAACATTCCCACCAAGCGAGAAGGTCCTTCTATGCTTCCCGGGATCCCTCCGGAGCGTGACCACTGCCGCCTGGGAGCACCACAGCACGTCACCCGTGCTGCATCGGAGGGGCTCGTGACATTTTACAAGGTTGGTGCCTCGTGTTCTCCCGAGACCAGGAATGTCGATACCCCATGGATGGCCCTGGACTGAGTTCCTATCGCATGGTGGCCTGTGACTTAATAACCAAGTTATTTCCTCTCGTTCTGTGTTCTGAAGTGAAACTTGTGAGAAAAACATGGCTTTAGCTGGCTTCAAATTTGAAGCCTAGCACCCGCACCAGGCCTTCTCTGGCATCTTCTGAAACTATGGACCTATTTGAGAAGGCACATCTCTGAAGTTTCCATGCAAATATGTCGGTGTGCGTAGTTTCAGGAGGAGTGTTGTATCATTGTACATCAGCGTACCATAGCATATGGCCAGTATCAATGACATTTCTGGACAGCCTTTCCATCCCAAGCCTTTGGTTTAGGTGATGATTTTTAAAATGGAATTAATAATGAAGGCATTCTGGATGACCATTTGAACTATAACTGTTTAAAAGGTATTTCAGCCTCTGAGCAACAATCATAAATAAAAAATAAGACCCGAGACCTATTGAGACTTGTATGCTCTTCCACTGCAGACACCGACAAACCACCGGGGACTGCCGCACCACACAACGCGGTGCGCTTTGAATTCACCAGCCTAGCTCACGACTCTGAAATAAAGTGAGTCAGTCTGAATTAATTCTGTGTTACTACAACCAGACTCTCTCTGGCAATGAAACAAAGAGCTAGCTTGGGTAGCTCCCAGTCCTGCACACTGTAGAAAAATCTCTGTGTGTTACCAAATACTTCTATCATCATAGTTCAGTGAAAAGACGCACAATTAAGCATCAAAAATACAAGACGTAACAACAAGGAACACAAGACTATGCCTGCAGGACCAGGGAGCGTATCCCAGAATATGATGACTCTAAAAATGACTGAGCAGAACATTCAAGGTAAGTAAATGAACAACAACTGCGACAACAGGTTTAATGCAATCACTGCTTGTATAAATGGGGGAAGACTGAGTACAAGTACCAAAAAGATCGCTACCTGCCTTTTGCAGGGAGACCTACACTAGAACCCAATATTCAACTCCAGTACCTACGCTGGGCTTCGCTTGGTTTGGATTTGTTTGTTTTTAAAAGGTAGTAAAACTGGAGAGGGTGCAGAGAAGAGCACCAAGAGTGATTTGAGCAATAAAAGTGCCTCATGCAGTGAACAACCCAGCAAGCAGAACACCAGTTTGGACAGTGACCTGATCACACAGTGCCTAAGAGCCGTCACCAGAAGGATGTGTTGAGCGCTCGACAGCTTCTGGCACCGCTTGATGGACAAGGGATGCAATAAAAAGCTGCACAGGAAAAACAAATGGTTGGAACTCAAAGCCAGCAAAATTCAAACTAATCACCACCTTCTGATGGGAAGATCGACTGATGGATGAAACTATCAAAATGGGTCCCTGAAGAGCCGCTGCCTGCATGCCTCTCTGGAACACGCGTTTTTGCAAACCATTAATTATTGGACTTGCTGTAACAGTAACATGCCGGATGCCACATTCTGCTTACACACGAGATAATCGAACATCTTACATGTCTCTCTTTGCCTTAGAAAGTATACAAAGGAAAAGATGAGATTGTGATGCTCTCTTGCTGTCTGTATCTGCTTTAAACTACTGCTTTGAATACAGATAAAATGTTACTAAAAGATAGGACGAGCTATAGAACATGCTTTATTGAATATATCATTAACACTCATGTAAAATCGACCCAATACATCGGAAAAACTGCCCCATTGTGCTCTAAAACTGCTCCACGGTCTCAAAGCACCAACATTTCAAGAGCAGGGAAAGCCTTCTGCACACTGTCCTCCCCTCCACGCATCCCCTCCCTTGGGCGGTGGAAGAAGGGCAGGAGCCACAGCCACAGCCAGCAAACACGCATGTCCAAAGTAGCACAAAGCACGTTATTTACATCAGAAAAAGAGAACATCTCTAACATGTATGACTCAAAGGAAATTATCACCCCGCTTTGCTGTCGAACAGTTAACAAAACAAACGAAGGAAAGGTTCCTAGGCAAGGGGTTGAAGCATTTGTGACATCGGTTTCAAAAGCCAAAGGTTGATAACCTCAAGCTTGTTTTAGTGTCATTCCTCCATGGATCATTAGTGCTTTAGTGGTGTCCTGCTGCTATTCATCACACTTTTAATAGCTCCTCCTAAAATACTCTTCAAATAAAGGAGAAGCTTGGCCAGATAACTTTCACGCTTAAACATCTGTACATGTATTTATCAGTTTTTTCCTTTTTAAATCTTTTTCTTTTTTTCTTTTTAAATCAGAGAAATCCTACAGTCTCCTACGGTAAACATGACAACATATACAATAACGATCAATAACAAACTGGGAGCACCAAAATACAGAGGCAAAACACTGCATTCAAGACCAGCCCAAGAGAAAACAAAAATATGCCCGTCAGCAAAACAAACATTACTCTTGGAAAATTAGAAGGATAACCGAAGAAGCCAAAGCACCAGCTGTCTTCCTATAAAAGACAAATCCTTCCTGTATTACTGTAAACTTACCACTTGTAAACTACCAATTAGTAGCAATAAATCATCGTTTTAATTCTTTTTCTAACACTCCAAAATCCTTATCCAAAAATCCTCACACGTTTCTTTTGCACTCCCAGGTATGAATTAATAGCTGAGGGACAGACATCAACCTTCAAGCGCTGTATTACATTTCCACCAACCAACTAGTAATTTTGCCTGAAACTTGCATGTATTTTTTTTAACAGCACATCAACCACCACCCTGAATTCCGGAGGGTTCAAAGCTCTCAGGCTGGCTGTAGGGAATTGAGAAGCGGCACAGCCCCCGGCGCCGCTCCGACAGCGGCCGCTGCCCTTCACCACGTCACGCAGCCAAAGTCTTCTTTTGGAAGATGTTCCACATGAATCAATACATCTCAGTGAAAACTTCTTAATGACTCATTCGGATTTTTCCCTTAGTTTTCCAGCCTTTTCTGCAACTACGCTGACCTTTCGAAATTTCCCCTAGAACTCATCTCCTCTCACCATAGGTATCTGGGCTCTTCTAATAATTATCCATTGGTTACAAATATGCTGTACGCATAAATTTTTATCTTTTCTCATAACTCAGGTCTGAAATCCATCTGCTGCTTTTTACTGAACCCTTCCTGTTTGCTCCCACGTTTCAATATGGGAAGCAGCCATAATGCAATTTAATTTAATAGTCTTGGTGCAGTCCGACAGACATTTGAGTAGGGGGACAGCTACTTTCCTGTGCCTGTGACTTGCCCTTTCTTAGTACAGCATTGGTAACTCCTTTTTGCAAGTATTAACTGCTGTTAGTGTATAGCAAAGGTAACTGCCATTTGTCCACACGTGCCGGTCCCTCCAGGCACCGGGGCTTTCCCAGCTTTCCATTCACAATATATCATCATATCTTGGATTGTTTCCCCGTAGATGCATTAACTTGCCAAGTCATATGATACACTTCTGCAGATTACACATTTTTAGTTGTTTTAAAGACTAGTTAAACACGTTCCCGCTCTTATTACTATGTAGGTCTCCTGATCTAATTTCATCTGCTAATTTTATCAACAGTTAATGAGGTTGTTAAGTCACTGCTGCCTTTGTTATCCTTGAGTCAACCCCTGGGGCTGTTTCTCAACCAACTCATTTTGAGGTGTGTTCCCTTGTTAGATCACCAGCATCTGAAATTCACCAAACGCTTCAAAAGACCCACAAACATCCTGAAGTATTGCATCAAGCACCAGTATTTCTTCCATTAATTTTGTATTATATTCCAAACCGTGCAGAGTTTTTTATTTACAGATCTATACTGCTTATTAACTACGGCCACGTTATCTTCAAAACTTGAAATCCCTCTCCCTCTTTAATGTTTGTTCAATATTTATTTCATTACTGAGATTTTATAGAAACCAGCACTAAATTAAAAAGAAGATCGTGGCCAAAGGTACTTCTCTTTTGCTTTTCTCTCCTCTTTTTAAGTGCACATATTAACATATTCCATGGCACGTCGCTAGCTTGCCATTCAAATGTCAGGTTAAACTCTACCTTGACGAGCACAGACAGGCTTCATCCATAGATACCAGAGATCAGCGTGGTCACAGCCAGAGACAGAAAGTTGGCAATACCGTACGCTTGAATTTCTTTGTGTTTGTTCATGCGTCACAGGCTTTATGAAAACGGGCTCGTACAGCAACTGCTGTAAAGCACTTACCTTTTTTTCCCCAACATACATTTAGGTTTGCTTCATGCCAGCTGCTGCACTTCAGCAATGAAAATAAACTTGGTACCACAAAGAGAAGGCTGTGTACAGATTCCCTCTATGAACTTACTTGGAAAGAGCTACATAAACTTAATTGATCAAAAGGGAGTCACAAAAGGATGAAATATTTTGCAGAGGCATATGCTAATGGTACTGCACCAACCTCCAAGACCTGCTGCCTTACTGGAAAGGTCCATAAAACTGCTGAGGTGATGGAGATGCTCCCGAGCTGCCGCTTGGAATGCAGAAACTGGCTGGCAACCCTGCCATTTATTTATTTATTTACTGTAAAAATAAGGCAAGGAGGAAGGGGCCCGGGTGTTTTAACAGGAAATTAGAAAGCTAGCTGATACAAATTCGCCACCTATCAAAGCTCGAACAGCCGAAGCTCCCCTCCCCCTGCTCCCAATTCCCGATCTCTCGGCTGCATCCGAACGCTCACAGTGCTGCTAATGGATAAAAATGGAAACAAATGTATGCAACAAATCACAGCAGGCTCCCGTGCCAGCTTCCCCCTTCTGACTCATCAGACCCAGATCTTCATACTGCTGCTACGTATTAAAATCAATGTTCTGCCTCTTCATTATTGTCATTATTCCTCTTTCACTTCAGAAGTTTCCTTTCCTTCAGATCGCTGCCTGACCAGCTTGTCAGGACATATTTAAATCAATATTTTGTGCACACGCCCGTGTGTGCCGTGCATCTGGATGCCACCTCATTACCATCTGAATTCCTATCATTTCTGCTGGGGCACAAAACCATAGGGGTAAAAATCATGTCAGATGACAGAAGATTACAGCCATCTATCTCCATCATTTAAAAATCTGAAGTAACTGCAGATTTTGCCATCAGCTCATTTTATACCTGATAAGAAAACCTAAATAAAGATTGAATGCAGCACTTTCCGCGATGCATGAAAACGCAATGCAGCTCAAGCAGAAAGCATTAAAGATTCATCCTCTACTTGGCCAGAACTGGGGCTTCAAGCTGCTTGTGTCAACATCGCCTACTGCCCCTGGGGCTCACCTTCCAGGGCACGGAGGAAAACCTCGACGGACAGGCTGCTAGTAGGGAATTCAGACATTTGGAGTCAGGCAAGGGGTAAAGTTACTCTTTGGGAGGGGGAAGACCTACCGAGAGCAAACGCAACCAAGGCAGCCCATGTTTACGGAGGAATTGCTATCGCTGGTTGAGCTCCAGCAAAAGGGATGCTGGCTCCTGCGGTACTGCCAAATGCACGCTGCAGGGAACAGGCTAGGCTGCGGGAAGTTACGATGCGCTATCCTAGTACAGGATAAAGAAACAGAGTGTAAAAGAAAAAAAAAATATATAAATACAACAAATCTCTGCTTGCTTTCATCTGGATACAAAAAGCCTCCGACAAAGGAAGCATCCTCCTTACGCTGGTCGTAAGGCAGGTACCCACTGCACTCCCTCCCATAACAACATGCCTGTGTCTTAATTTTTTTCTGGTAATTAGCACAGCATTCTCCTGAAAGAGGTCTTTCATTTATGCCGATTCATGTCTTACTGACGTGACGACAAGCCTACAGCTACTAATGTCATTTTCACATGAGGCTTCAAGTGGGGATGCTAAATTTTCTCCAAAATAAGCGTAAAAAAACCCTGCTAAAAATAACAATCCACATTTACACACTTACCCACACACAGAGGCAGGACGTTTCCTACTGACATGCTCATTTCAGGCTGTGCATTTTACGTCTGTCAATCTCTAAAAAGGGCTCTTCACTTGGGGGTCTCCGAGAGGTGCCCATGTAACAACAGCCTTTGGCTAGGTGCGTGGTGCTGCGCTTCCCACTGGCCTCTTCCTGGGAATTTGAAATTGATAGGTTTGGGATGCGCTTGCATCTGAGGTGTAGACAAATCTTTTCCCTGCCTTTTGCACAAAGATGGGGCAGATACTAGAAGGAGTACCTGGAATCCTGAAAATACTGAATTTACTACTTAAAGATCCTATTACTACAAGCGGAGGAAAAGTAAGCAGTTCTCATAAACTTCAAAGAACTTTATTTATATTCGTTTTGTGGGTTCTTTCCTAGTCTGTTTTCACTTTCTCTGATAAACACAAATGTAATAAACCTCAACTGCAGAATACAAAATCCTTTCAATAAAGTATCTGGATCCCTTATCAACACTGAAATTTTTTTTATTATTTTTTTTTTTTTAGATAAAGCCTGGAAACAAACCCTACATTGACAGTATCCCTTTAAGGTCTGAGCAGAGGCAAACTCAAGTTCCTCCTTCCACTTGCTTTTGTAGGAACTACTGGCCCTAATCTTTGATGTAACACCTGGAAGCCTCTATAAATAAATATACTCACTGATATTTTCCCTTCAAGGGTTGAGTTTACGAACTAGAGCTGTAATGCAACAGGCTCCAGCGCTGAGATGATCAGAAGCACAACAGATGTCTCATCCAGACTTTGTAGTTCTGGATCCAGTCCTTGGCAGGATCCAGAGCCCAAGGGCCCACGTTCTCCGTTTCAGCTCGTGAAGCTGAAGAGGAGCGGGACAAGGGGTAGGACCATACTGAAATGCCGACCTGGAGTCCAGCGTTCAACCCCACGGAGAACTGCAAACCAAGGGAAGACTACCCACTCGCTCTGAGCAGAAAACAAAGACAGAAGAGAAAATGGCAGATGGGACTATAGCGGTTCATTTTCTTATCAGAGCCATTAATATTCAGTTTATTCCACATGAAACATTTGTTTCAAGGGTCTGAATAGCTTAGAAGATTGACTTTGATTTTGGGAGGCTTTCATTCCTAAGCTGTCAGTCTGCATCCAGCTGAGGGAGGTACTGATGGATGGTTTCTAATATCTAAGAGTTGCTTAGTGGCATATGACAAATGACAAAGCAGTTGCAGAGTGAGTTATATAGTGAGTCAGCAGTCCTTTCCCAGAAGGTTCAATACTAATTAAGAGGCAACTCGACACCCTTTATGTAAGGCTGCTTGGAAACTTATGCCCAGATAACAGAAACAAATCACAACTGAACTAAATACCGTAAGCTTCAGCATGGAAATAAATAACAGCCCTACAGTTCTATCACGGCGCATCCTTCAATACCCTCATTATGTTTTTATTGGAACAGTACATTTAATATAGTTATATGATGCCTGACTAACAAAAAGCCACTTTTTGTTGGCTCAAAAATACTGCCAGTGTTGAAGCGCTCGCCTTGTATTTCAAAAATCACTTGGGTGGACAGGCTACTTCTCAAGTCCATCATCCAAATCTGATCAGCAGGGCGAAGGAGAAGGTCCCGCAGGAGGCACCGAGCCACGGCTGGTGCTCAGCTCACCTCCTCCTGCCTCCCCGGGCAAGAAATTCAGGCTGGGAGCAAGCCCCATCTTTGGCCCTGGAAGAAAACTGCCATTAGCAACTGATTTGAACGATGGTTCATATCACGTCCTCGTATCACATCCCTTCCTCTCCATTTAATGTTATGTCAAGACCAACAAGCTCATTTCAGCCACGTTGAAACAAGAGGTGGAGACCTCCAAAAAAGAAAAAGGCTTTCCCCCCCCCCCCCCCTTTCTTTCCAAGTTGCACTGGTCGCACAGTGAGCCATGAGTAGAAATGACAGACACCCACAACTCACCCTCAGTCTTTGACAGAGAATTTTCTCCTCTTTTTAATCCCTGCTGTATTGGGTTTCTGTGGCAAGGTTTTGGTAGCGGGGGGTGGTTACAGGGGTGGCTTCTGTGAGAAGCTGCTGGAAGCTTCCCCTGTGTCCGATAGAGCCAGCACCAGCCGGCTCCAAGACGGACCCACCACCGGCCAAGGCTGAGCCCATCAGCGACAGTGGTAACGCCTCTGCGAGAACATGTGTAAGAAGGAAAAAAAGTTTCAGGGCACTCAGGAATGGCAGCCGGAGAGAGGATGGGAACATGTAAGAGCCCCGGCCCTGCAGCCCTCAGGTCAGTGCAGATGGAGGAGGAGATGCTCCAGGTGCCGGAGCAGAGATTCCCCGGCAGCCCGTGGTGAGGAAGACCCCGGTGAGGCAGGCTGTGCCCCTGCAGCCCAGGGA
>JANZLQ010000065.1:1344179-1359475 GCA_026212715.1 Elanus axillaris
TGAATGATCTCTCCTGTCCTTATCTCGACCCACAAGCCCTTTGTTATATTTTTTTTCTCTCCCCTGTCCAGCGAAGGAAGGGGCAGTGATAGAACAGCTTTGGTGGGCACCTGGCGTCCAGCCATGGTCAACCCACCACACCTGCCAGCTCTGCCCCAGCCGCCATGCACTTGCCTGAAGTGCTTCAAGCCCTGCGACATCCCACCTTGGGGGCATCGGTTCCTTCTACTTATTTTTTATTGAACACAAAAGTCTTATGAAAGGACTCGTGTAAAACTTGTGCTGTGCACTTATCAGCACAAAGAAAATTGCATTTCAGGGATGGGACATATCTAATTGCAAGGAAGCGAGTCACAGCAAAACGGCCGTTAAGAACTACTGTAATAAAAGGCAGCCTCACTTAGAAGTTACAATAACAACGCAAGGGAAGATACAACACGACGCACATTAATAGCCTGTCGAAATCTCCGCACAGAGCAGCGTTGGACACAGGAAGTCATCTTCTGAAGAAGCTAATGAATCATTTAGTTAACAAGGAAAGGTCATGCCTTTGATCAATGGGATCCAAGAATTGTAATTAAGCAGAATACCCATATCATATACACTTCACAAAAGGCTATTGTGTTTTAGAAAACTGCTCTATTTTGGGGTTGGGTTTTTTTAATACTATGAAAAGCTGTGTGGGGTTTGTTGTGGTTTTCATTTTTACAGCCAGTGTTCTTTTTGTTCCATTCTTTGCATAATATTTAAAACACCTCCCTGGCATGGGTGACAAAATCTACAATTCTGTCTTTTCTTTCTTTCTCCTTCTTGTGAACCATGTGGTGTTTCACTCGCTAGTGGGGAGAACATGTGAGTTAATTCAACAATCAACCAGCTTAAAAGAAAACAAAAAATTCAGCCACAAAACAATAAGAAACTCAATAAAACCCAACAAGGCACTCAAAAAAACAGCTATGTAAAAGTAGCTCTTGTAAATTTTTCTATACCAAAAATAAGTCTCCCACTGCTTTTTAGACTTGGCCACAAAGAAAGTTTTTTCTAAAACTGAAAGCATATATTTTTGGTCTTTTACGCTATGTCTCTATTGGAGAGCTATAAGAGTTCACATCTCAGGAGAAAAAGCTATTCAGTGCATTGTTAAATTTGTCACCATATAAATCCTCTTCACAGCATTTTTTCCAAGTTGACTTTCAAGGTTACGAGCTGTTTCCCATACTCCTCTGCTACATTAGATTATTAAACAAGTGTCATAAAAGACAACTTTGATTTTGTAAGATATTAAAAAGAAGCTTCCCTTCATACCTTTAGCTATCAATACGCTACAGCATACACGCTCAACCTCAGAGCACTGGTGAACCTCCTGCAAACAAAAATCCCTGATGATGCGGAAGCTTCCTTCACCCTACGCAGGGTGCAAGAAACAAGCTTTCCGGGAAGGCAGCTGTATTTTATTTTGTGCATCACAAACAACTTTTGGGGAACATCCATTCATCTGATGTTTAGTCAGGTTTGTGCAGTGCTCTTTTTTCAGCATCTTTTTCGACGCTGCTCAAATGAAGCTTTCCTCCACGGTCAAGTCTTGGAGCACACTGGAGGAAAACACACCTGGACGTTTCTGCACCAAGCGGTTGTTGGGAAGGCAAGGCTGAAAACCCAAGATTCCTCCACATTTGGAAAAGGAAATGGAGAAGGCTGGAAAGGTTTCAAATCCTCTCTGAGCACGCACCAGCTTTCAAAACCACCTCAGAGGTGGCTCTGTCACTGCCAACACGCTGCTTCTCTCCTGCCGCGGGCTGGTCCACCGCCTTCTCCGGAGGGATTCCTCATGCTGGCTCCAACGCCTGCGACGAGGTCGTGTCTCACCTCCCCCAGGCTTGGGACATAGCGTGCCCTGCGGCAGCACGGCGGGATTTGAACTGACACGCATCATCAGATGCCAGAGCAGCGACTGGGGGACAAACCCCATGACCAATACACAAAGCCCCATTAGTTTGAATTACGTAAAGAGAAACATAAATATATTCCAATAAAACACAATGAAGACTGTCTGACTTATGCCAAACCAGAATTTAGGGGTTCTTTTTGAAATAAGAGTTTGTTTCCAAATACCTCAGGGACCCCTCCACCCCCCCCCAAAAAAAAAACCAACCCAGGAGACAAAGTCACAGATGTGGAACAACTGCAACCTTTCAGCCCTACGAGGACCAAGCCCCTCTCCCGATCAGAAGGTGGAGCGGAGGCGATGGAACACATTGAGTCAAAAGCCAGATCTGCCCAGCAGACGGGGAACGACAGTCTCCTGTGACTGTTCAATCCGAGACAGATCTTTCTCTTTTGAGGAGCAAAGGATGCTCAATCTAGATACCAGGAATGAGTAAGATGTGACAGAACCTCCTGGATCCCAGGATCTAGTCTTCTGCTGTGGCCAACATGTCTCCTAATGCACGGAGCAACCTCTGTCTTAAACCTGCCCTTCCCCTAGGGCCGGCTCCGTCTGGGAAGCACAAGGACGGCATCGCTGGGTGCAGTGGCTCTTCCTCTGCCAGGGCATGCCCACCTGTACCCAGCCCTTTGTAGCTGCTTCCAGGAACGTTACCTGCTCCCACAGGATAACCTCTTCTCCCGCGCTCCGCACACCATCGCACCCGGCGGCAACGGCAAGAACGAGCCTCGTCCCCTCAAAGTCGCAGCCCGTCATTCCGCCACGCCTGCTGCGGCACCAGGAGAGGTCCTGTTCAGCGGCAGAACTGCAGCATTTCAGGCTTGTAGAACAGTAATTCATAATGGCTGCCTGATAAGTTCACAAATACTACTAGAGAGAAGAAAATTGGTACAAATGTTAGGCAATTTTAATGGCTAGGAGTTTGGTATCAGGGCTCACTGTGGCAATGCTCTTTTAAAGACCAGGACTGGCATGATTATTTTCTTTTAACTGGAGTTTTTTTGCATGGTTTAGAAAAGATCTTCTGCGAACAGAATGGAGTAACAAGGAAAAAAAAAGGACCTTTTTTTTGCTAAATCCTTAGATATTACCAAAATTACAGCAAAACGGCAAAAACAGCCATTGTGCCTGATGTATCTGCAACACGGTGATAATTACTGAAACTCTCTCCCCCTTTTATTTAAAAGTGAAATGTGGTAACACCAATGCATTTATTCACCTTTTTTGATCTGTCAGCACAAGCCCCTATCAGGATTTGCTCAACAGAAGATGCATTTCTGCAGCCTACAGAAAAGATGAGTACGTACGCACACGCAGCAGAGCACAGACATCTCCAGACCCACGCAGGCCCCCCAGTGCTCCCTGCACACCCAGGAAAATCCCAGATCTGTGCCCATCCACTCCCTCTACTGGCAAGAGCTGCCACTTTCCTCTTCCAAAAAATGACTACATTTGGACCAGCATACAAAATGACAGTCTTAGTCTCGTCAGGCCACTTTGAAAGGCGGGGGGGGGGGGAAGACATAAAAGCAGTAAATTACTCTAAAACATGAACACTCCACTACATTGAGCCAAATCTCACCCAGTGCTTGTAACCGGTTGCTTTGCAGTGCTCATTTGCAACCAAGATAACTTTGAATCTAAGCAGCTTCCTAGCAAATTCCAGGTAAGCCTAGAATAATTATCCAGTATTCATTTTAATTGTAGTTTGCACAGTAATGTTCATGGAAATGAAACGGGGCTCTATTTGCTCTTCGCTCCATGCAAACATCCGGATTTTCTTATTAAAGCCAGCCTTAAAATAAATAATGTAAGGTAAGATTCACAAAATGGTACACTGCGTTTCATTTAAAATATTTATGGAATTCTCTAAATCAGAAAACACTACTTGCATATTACCCTGAAACTTGAAAGGCGAGAGGCTGGATATGCATGAGGGAGCCTGAAGGGCTGCAAAGCTGCCCCAGCCCTACCATCTACCTGCCTGTACGCTCCCGTGGACGTAAGGGACCAGCCGAAACCAGCTGGGAGAGGTGAGCAGCCTGCTTCACCTTCAGCTACGTGAATTACAGAGACAGGCCCATTACTTACTCCGCCTTCACTGTTTAAGAGAATAAATTGTTATGACCTGCCTCTCATTTCAAACCTGTGAGTTGTTGATCTGTTGGGTTCTTTTGTGGTGGACATCACAACATTTCACAGAAATGTTTTATTACACTAAAGTACCGCTCACGTTGTGTCCATAAATGTGAGCACTGAACAACCCCCCTGTTGTAGACAAATTTAGGAAAGCTTGGGGGTTGAACAAGCCCACCACCTGGTTGCTGAGGTGCCCTGCCTCAGAGGGTCTCCAGAGACACCACCGCATCCCGTAGTGCCAACACGACTACAGGGTAAGGGCACAAAACAGCAGCCAGAAACCAGAAAGGACAGGGACCCTTCATGGGAGATCACTACAACCTACTGTTGTTCGAGGAGGAGCCCCACGAACCCCAGCCCCCTCGTCGCTCCCAGCTGCTTCAAGACAAATGCAGGGAAAAAAAAAAGATGACCCCATACATTTCTTGAGCAAAAATAAATCAAACTTCCACAGTCAAAAGAGTGCAGCCTCTCTATGCTTCGAACAAGGTGACTGTTTGTGCATGTGTGGGGATGGAAGCATGAGGGATGCCTTCTCGTGGAGAGGTGTTCCCACAAGCATGACCGCTAAACCACACTTCCAAAGACGCTTCATCTTGGGGGTCAAGGCTTGGAACAGTTCACCAGCTGAAGGCACTGCAAAGTATCTCAAACGGAGCAATGTCTTGCTTTGTTCCAACAGGCTGTGCGTGTTGGCTTGACCGTACAACGACGGCCAACAACCGCATCTGGAAATGTGCAAATCCCTTTGGCCATCTGGCATCACCATCAGCCCGCCACGTCTGGAAGCGTTCAATGCCCTACCAAGGGCACGAACCTCTACCAGGTAGACATTGACCTGGGACCATCACTACAAGTACAAAGCCACGTGTGCACTGCAGTGCTGCGGTAACCACCCCACCCTCCCAAAATGTTTTTCTTTAAAGTTAAGAGAGAAAATTACAGAGCTCCTTTCCCCTTCTTCCGCTCCACTCTGCACTTGTAAGATACAGTAAGTAACATGCCTAGGTCTCTGCATACTTCTTTTGGGTTTTGAGCATGTAGTGGGGTATTTTATTTTTTAAGAATGGATGGAAAATGAGCTTTTTTAAGTAAAAACAGAATCTATGTATCGTAGGAGTCAAGTAGCTGGGCCCGTTTAAGAATCTTCTACAAGTGTCTACGTATTAGAAGGTAAATTCTGAGGTAGCAACAGATGGTCATTAAGATGTTAAAGAAACAGATTTTATGGCTATTTTCAGTAAGTTGCTTTAAAGCTTCCTCTCAGTGTTGCCCAAAATATCTTTCTAAAAAATCCATTTTCTCTGCTGAAGTAATTATACGGTTGACACAACCTGACAAGCCTCTACTCTGATCACAAACACACAACGAACTACTAGTCTCACATTGTTGATGTAACATCCCTCAGACCTAAACACACAAAGGTTCATCCATACACACGCAGCAAAATGGTATCCAGGTGCAAACACTATCAACTTCTTCTATTCATAAGCCTGATGCTACAACCACCATTTAAATAATCGTAAGAAATTTTTGTGGGTTTTTTGCTTGATTAGTACTTTAGTTCCAGAAATACACTTAATTTTTTTACTTAAACTCTCTGAACGTTGCATGCATCTTCACAAAGACCTTTATCAGAAAAATCAGAAAAAAACTGGATTTTATACAATGCCTCTTATCCCAGAAGGCTTTATATATAAAATAAAAAGCAGAAACGGCGGCATGCTGATTATTTAGGCAAACATGGCACACATGCACAATCGGTAATGGCTTCTACAGGCACAAACCTGCTTTTTTTTTTTTGAGAGAAAGGGAGCACTGGCTACCATGCTGAGGTTATTTTCAATTTTCTTTCAGAAAGTACAGTGGGCTCCTGAATTTCTACACAGACAGATGCCACACGTGGATAAGGGGAACTCTCGTTTAGCATAAGCAAAAGACGGTTCTCCTCCCAGAAAGCGTGGCTGTAGTATTTCATTACAGTCTTAGCAATACAGTAACAATCCAAACCATCTCAAAAGCAGGGATTTTAAAACATGATGAAAAGAAACTTTTATATCGGGAGAGAATTCCTATGCTACACCAAGGCAACTGCATGCAAGTTTTGCACTGATACAGGTTAAATGCAGAAGACAGAGGAGCAAAACACATTTCTTAAATTCTGTAGGCAGAGGGCAGCATGCTCCAGCCATCAGCACTGCCTGCCGTTTTAATTAACATCTCGCTCTCCGGGAGAGAACATCATCTTTGTGTAATGGTGACTCTTGAAACCTGAGGATACGCGGTCATTTAAAAAAGGAAGCTGACTATATACATATTTATGATTTCAAAAACGTGCTTTTTATTACAGATGGCATCTCTGCGTAGCATAAAAGAGATTAAGTTGTGGTCCTAGTAAATGTTAATCTTCTCAAGTCAATAAAAACTCTGCTCCAAAATGTCACTGCAGCTTTGCGGAAGGAGCACATAGCCGTGATGAAAACCAAAGTGTGGGGAAAACAGAACATGCATTATAAATGACAACTTGTCTCATCAAGCTCAGCCATCTTTTTAATCCAAGAAATATACTGCCAAATTGATTCATACATGTGGAACTGAAAAAGTCTGAAGAATTTAATCTTAAGCAGATCATTTTTTTTAATTTACTCTATAAGGCTGTCTGCAAGAGTTCAACATTTACATATAATGATAATGCATATTAGGCAGTAATTACCATGGACCTTAATTATAACTGATAATGCAAATAAATCCTATGTTCCTAATTGAAAGATGTAATTAAGTCCAAGTAGTTCTGGGGAAAGAGAAGAGACGCAAACATTGATTTTAAAATCAGGAGAATGGCACGCTATATCAAAACTCCCTTCCTCTTTCTACTTATGTCAAAGAGCGTAAGAAATCCATCCTCCCTAATGAAAATGAAATTATTAACCCTGCTTTGCTGTTCACTAATGACACAAAATGGTTTCTCACGTAGCTTTATCCAGGGTTTGAAAAGCCCACTTCCTCACAAAGAAGAGAAAACGTTTTTATTTTGACACATCAGCACTGTGACACGTCTGAGGACTCTGTGACCATCCCTGAGCAAAGAGAGGATTGTTAATGAACAGAGAAAACCAACCTGGGAACAGAGGGGAGGGAGGCTGAAGGTGGAGGTGAGATCACCTGAGATGCAAGAAACAGCCCTAATCTAGGTTTGGTTCAAGGACGTAATTTAATAAGTAGAAACTTATATATAGGTTATATTAGTAGGTGCCAATAACTGAAAACACACCAGAGGAAAGCTGTCACCTTTCACAGGTATGGAAGGACTAGCCCTGAAAGCAACTCCAGCAGACTGCAGCCGAGAGTCAAAGTCCGAAAGTAAATTTAAGAGACGCTGACATGAAACGCTGGATGGACAACACGCCCCACAGACACCTCAAGGCGATCCCTGGGATGGAGCTAACTTGGCCACAAGGACTTGAAAGTAGTTCACCTATCTTTTCAAATAGCCAGTTACATGCAGTGAGAAACTCTGGCATTAAAAAAAAAAAAACAAAAAGTTGTGCAAAAGCACTATGGAGTGCACTTTCAACATTTCAGGCCGTGCCATTCCCTGCGGGACTGACTAAAGCTGACAGTCCATCAGCTTGACCTTCCCTGCACGAGCACTCCCAAGGAACTGGAGTTTGAAAGTTCAAGCTTTACATTCCACGTCGGCTGGTACCGGCACAGCCCCAGCGGGAGAACTTCACCTCGGCAGGGCTCGCAGCCGCAGCCTGTCCCAGGGGATGCGGAGGAAGGCAAAGGCGATCGCTCCAACGTCGCTCGCCTTCAGAGCACCTTCTGGAGAAGCAGAGAGCAGCAGACTGGCTGCCTGGTAGAAGAAGGAAGAAGGAGATTTCTAAGGGAACAATTTCCACGGAATTCTCACCTTTGAGATCAAAAGGCAGCGCTCCCAAGCCAGCACGACCCTGAGCAGAGCCTCTGCCTGACTGGGGTCCTTCTGCATCACATAATCGTGAGAAATCCCATATTCACTCTGTACAGCGGATCGCTCTCATCTACACCATCTTCGATCCAGCTTTGCCCGCAGAGGAGGGACAGATCCTTCTCCGTTAAATACTTCAGATAAAGACTTAGATTCAGACAATTAGTTCATACGAAAATGGGACTACAACCTTGCAGATAATAGTCTGAAGAAATCTGAGTGAAAAAGAAAATCCTGTGCAACGCTACTGATTTTTTTTTTTAGAAAAACACCTGCATCACCATTAGCTATAATAAACCACATTGATAAACAGCGAGCGTCTCAAGGGCAGCTTATGCAGCAGAATATATTTGTCAAATATCATTTAATACAAGCTTGTATTCTGAAATGGACTATAAAACGACACCACAGGGAATCTGTGTTTATTGTTTCTCCATTTTTGTCTCAAATATGATCATTTTCCTTTGCTTTTCAGCAGGCTTCCCCCCTTGCCCCCTGTCTCACCAGGAGTGCCGGGCACGTGAAACGACGACGCTCAACCCCTCTGCGGCCGGAGGCCTCGCACAGCTCTGCCTGCCCGGGACGGAGCGAACAACGCTGTTAGCACACATCCCGTTATATTGGTTTATTAACGTCTGCAGAAAGTTCACTTCAAAAGAAAGCAATGCCTCCGGGTGAAAGAGTGGGGAATGCCCCAGCCCGGCAGGCAGACCTGCTGCGTAAGGAAACTCACCTGCCACCTTCATTTTGTGCATGGCCAAATGCCACCTGCATGAAAGAACAACAGAGCAAACCTGCTTGAGAAAACCACCCGCTGATCCCCTCCTCGCTAACCCTGCCTCGCTCCTGAAACGAACGGCCCTTCCCTACCCCGAAAGCAATCCCAAACGAGTCGTCCGTGTGTCGTCGTCCCCCGACCACGCTCACTCCTGTGGGACCTTGCTCCCATCATTAACCTGTGCAGCAGCTGCAGCCTGCCACCAGCCCAAAAGTGGGGAAAAAAAGAGAACCAAGCTGCATGCTACAAAAGAAGAGAGGATGCTTAGAGCAAATACAAAGTCTCCCTCGTGCTTCTTCCTCCTCTCCCGTGTGCACTGCGCACAATAAGGGACAGCTCTCTGCTTCCATCCCTCCCAGCTTCGGATGTCTTACTGCTGAGTGATTCCATGTGCAGCATTGAGAGGTTTTGAACCAAGCTCCAATGCTCTGGCCGGTGAAACGGATACTGCTTTTTTTGGAAAGCACAACTGCAGTGACCTGGTTCAGAAGTGCTTCTTTAGTCCGGCAAACAGGTATTTCAAATACTCACCCTTATGCTCTGTTATGGAACATAACTGTTACTACAGTTTGCAACTAGTCTGTAGTCTTCTCAGGACTACAAAATCTGCCCCAGGTATTTCATACACAGCAAGGCGCTGTTTGGAACAGAACAAAAAATTCTGCAAACAGAGCAGATCCTGAAGGAGTAGACTTTATAGGGAATACTGGGGGAAAATCTGCTTAGGTACTACATGGTACATAGATTCTCATTCTGTCTTTTTAAATAATTAGTCACTCCAGTTCTTTCTTGTTAGATGCATTTTTAGCTTTTTCCCCCTGTACACTCTTCACTTTATTAGCAACTACTGCAGTGCATTATAATGCCACACAGAAGCTTCATCATGTGATAAGCTATCGTTCCAGTCCCAGAAGGGAAGATCTTCTGAGAGATGAGACCCAACCGAATTAAAAACACCAGGAAGCTGCATAATCCATAGCTAATTAATATCATCAAAGGCTCAACAATTAGCAGATGACAGTTTTCCACACTTCTCATAGCAGAACTGAGGTGCACAAAGCTCTTGAGCTTGCAGTGCAGCTCTGCAAGGGAAGGACTTCTACATGGGACTGAAATCACACGTCAGCTGGACACCTTCCAGCAGCCGCTGCCAGTCCCTACAGCAGCGGAGATGACCTGGCAGGGTGACCAGCCACAAAGCTGGCGGTTTGCTCACCTCAATTCCATCGCTGTGGCCCATTGCTCTGGCAGATGATGCCCAAGTCCTCCAGGGCAAACCAGACGCTGGAAAGCAGGAGCGTTGCTGTCCCAAGAAAGTACGTCAGGGGACAACCCAAGAGCATCCCTGGTGGAAAACTGCTCGCTGACCAAGAACACGAACAAGATGGCAACGCCTGGGAACCTGAGTTGGTGTTTTTCCTACGAGAAGGGGGAAAAATACTGGAAGAGGAGTTGGAATGAAGGTGGTGTCTGAAGGGAGTATAACTGGCAAGGCAAAGGCTGGGACCGGCTCCTCTAAGAAGAGGAAAAGGCAGCACGGCATCAACTTGTGTGAGAGCCTGGAAGGCAAACTCTCCCTGACACCCTAATTAGGGGTTGTTTAAACAGTAACATTATGTGCAGTGCTATTAATTCTGGTGGGGGAGAAGCAATAGGAATAGCGGAGTTGAATTAAGAATTTAAATTGTCTTGCTAAGGGAACAGTCAAACCCTAAAGCTCTTCAAAGTTTTTCCATGAATTTTAAGTATTTTTCATTTTGCTCAGCTTCATAGTCTGTCATTTCAGATGGTGCTAATTCTGCTGCTTCTTGGATCTAGTCCAGTGGATCTGGAAATGCTGTGTTATGATTTGAGTAGTGGAGTATTTGGTGAACTGCTAAGTCCAGAAAAAGAGAGAATTCCTAAATACAAGAAAAAAATGCAATTCCTTCAGCCCTGTCTCGCATCATGTTTTCTAAAACAATCCTCCCTCCTGCTCCTGTATGCGGTTTGCCTACCTCCTTCCCAGTGTGGTACCCAAATACCGCTGACAGCATCCACAACGGCCTCACCTGGGGCACACAGTCTTTTATAAAACTCAGCAAGTCTCGTGCTCTTTGCAATGGCATCACACACTAAGCCACTTAATTTGTCATCCGCTAAAAACGAACACTGATTCTGCTCTGCAGCACAGCTGCTTAGCTGCTTATTTCCTGTTTTACATTTGTACATTTGATTTTTCCTTCCCAGCTGTGGCTTCCACTGAATACCATCTTACTCATTTCAGACCCTTATCCTCATTTACCCAGAATATTTCGACGTCTGATCCTGCTCCATCTTCAAAACGTTCAATAACCCCTTCCAGTTGAGTGCCATCCACAATTTTCCTAAGTATTTTGAAATTCATTATGCAAATCATAAAAGAAACATGGAAGACAACGGGGCACGTGACAGAGCCCTTAAAAAAACCAACTCCCACCACTTGGACTATCAAGCCAGTGAAAGCCAAACCTTTGCCGCAGCCTACCAACCCCTGCAGAAATCCCTTTATAGAGACCTCATTCAGACTACTTCCCGTTTACACAGTACAATGTTGTGCTGGTGCAATAGTGTCAAAAGCCTTACCAAAATCAGAATGAACCACCTCTAATATTTCTTTCTTAGCCTTTCTGCTAGTTACTCCGTCAATGCTGGGAATGGGACTAACTCGACGTAATTTGGTTTTGACACATCCATTCGGGTATTCCCTTGCTACTCGCTAAGTGCTTGCAAATTATTTAATAATTTATTCCGGGGTTTTGTAACACCTGGTTTATAATTATCAGTCGCTTCTCCTCTTTCCCTGTTAACGACCACATCCATCTCTGCCCCTCCCTAGTCCTCTCAGCCCTCCTCTCTCTCCCCCCACGAGCTCTTAAGAAATACAGCACTAGCGAGTCAAAGATCACTGTAGCTAATTCCTTAAGAAATCCGAAGTAAATTCCAACAGACCCTCCTGGCTTGAAACCAGCTACACCTTTAGCCTCCTCTTCTTCACCCTTGCCCACACTTTCAGCGTCCTTCCCAGAAAGCCGTGAGCACTGACCCTGTAAGCTCCTCCCTTCCATTTCTCTTTCCCACCCCAGTATCCTTCTTCCTCAAGCAAAAAGCTTTTCAATGACGACAGATTGCATCTTACCATACACTTTGGGTTTGTTTTTTAAAAACCTCCAAGGTTACAGCTGGGCCTGCCTGCTGACGCACTCTACCTTGCTCAATTATGAAGGTTTTTTGTGGCGACGGCACAGACACACCTCTATGGGTAGAAAGGCTGAGAGATGCTCCTTTTTCCCGGAGCTGGCTGGAGCCAGCCATTCCCGAGTGGGAGCAATTCCTCCCAGCGGTGGCAATGCCGCCGCCTTCCCGTGGGGAGCGGGGAGGGGACGGGCAGCCATAAGCTCTGAATCTGCACATCATCCACTTCCCTGACCAGGCACTTCTGCAGATGTCCATGTGCTCCTGGAGGGATCCCGAGGGCTGTGTCCCGGCCCTGACTGCACAAACCCGGCACCCAGACGGCGACAGAAACAACATTCGCCTTTTAAAAGCAATGTTACAGGTCGAGCACAGCGTTACCTTTGCGATTAAATCATGTGAAAACCAACTTGCACAGCCTTTCCGCGGATGCTAGCGAGTCAGGAAAAAAATGCAGTGAGTGGAGCTGGGTGCAATTAGTGGAAATGACTGACGAACGGACCCCGCAGCCTGACCCACAGCCCCTGCATCGCCAGCATCGCACCACCATGGTGAAGAAAACCTCGGCCCGCGAGTGTCTTCTAGCGGTAAGAAACCCAATGTCAGTCGGCCAGTGATTTTCATAAAAGCCAATTAAAATAGGTGATTTTGCATTGTTTCAGCTCGTCCATTTGGAAGTACGGGAGAGGGGAATGCTCAGACTGCTGAATGAGGGAGAAGAGTTGCAGTGTCCTCTCAAGTGAGAGAGAATGAGGCTGAAATAATAGGGGGGGAAATGTATATTCAATTATATATGCCCTGATTCAGCTGAGCTCTAGCACCCAACATATGCAACGCTTTTTCATTTGAGCCAAGCAACGATTTTAACTCTCCAGCAGTTGCAGGAAGCTGTTTCACCATGGTGGTTTCTGAGGAGGTTAGAGGAGCTGCCGCCTGTTGCCTGAATTCGGATTTCTGAAGCAGGAGCAGAGCTAAACACAGAAAAGCTTCACTTACGTTAAATACTCCTATAAGGGGACCACCTGCTATTTACGCCTGGCAAGGAGCAAAGAGCCGTGCTGCAGGTGCAGAAAGACGACGCCGATTTGTGACAAACCTTCAACAACCACTGGCAAGATGCAGCGGAGCAATGTGCGTTTTACCAGCTCCTCGGACAGAAGACAAAGCCAACGATGAGGCGATGACCCGCAATGCCAGCTCAAGAGCAGTTAGCCTGGGAACTGCAGCACTTTCACCATTATAGTGAAGCGCACTGGAGGATGCTCATGTGAAATAGAAGCCTGCAGTGCTGGTTAAGTCCTCTTAGGCTGGGAGGAGGGGTGGGGAAAAAAGAGGAGGAGGAGGGAAGAACAGAACTGATATGAATGGGAAATTATTATTCAACAAGCAAGCATGGCACACTAAGATCGTAAGATATAGTGCAGTAAAACCTCTCATTTATTTTGGAGGCATATTCTCATCACCACACTGTAGGCTGTATCAGCATTTTCATTTTTATCTATTTCCAGGAGATTATAACCCAACTCTAAAAATGTGTTTGTGGTGAAAACAGGCACACAAGCCTCAGCCTGAAAGCAGCTTTTCATTTCTGTCAAATAATTTATTTGTCTGAACAAAACAGTAATAATAAAAACGATAAAATTTAGAACTCCTAACCTGTATTCTCTCTGTTCAAGGCCTTATACTTGAGTGTAGTGTGCTACTGTTACACTCATCAGCAACTGATCTAATTTTTTCTTTTTGAAATTAAACATTTCTTGTCTTATTGCTTTCTTCCCATCTCCACCCCTGCACGCTTCGTCTGTTCATACCACATCTCTTCCTGCATGAATTCAGCAAGCAGTTCTCATCTTATTTCTCCCCATCACGTTCACTTACCTCTGAAATACACTCCCTTTTCTCACCTGGTTTTCTCCCTCAAACCATCCCATCTCACACGGCACAGACCTGCTCCCTAAATCTATCCTGTGCCGCTCTCACTCATCACAATGGCCAAAAACCAGCATGTGGAGGTGAAAAAAACCCCTGTGGTATCAACAGCAGGAAGGAAGTATCTTCTACTACAGCCACTGAAAAAGAATTGCTCCCCTCCATCTCTCGAGACACAGACGATGGAGGAGAAAAGCACTGCACATGTTGCAGTAGCCCTGCCGCTCTGCCCAGCACGCCTGACGTACAAGGGCATTTCTCAATTTTTTGCAAAGGTAAGGTGGGGAAAGGAGAAGTGAACAATTATATCTGATTGGAGACTTCACGATGGAATATATTCAGTTAGAAAATGTTACTCTAGCAGAACTCAAGCACCACACCTTGGATGACTCCTCCAGCCAAGTACAGAGTAGGCTTCCGGAGCCTTTAGTTGGCCAACTGACTTGGGTGTTTCTGCTATTTCTTACCCCAGTAGAGCCCTTAAGCCCCAGACATCTCTGCCTATTCATGGCTTTAGACGCTACCGCATGCTAAAATACTAAACAATTACTAATGAAGATGCTGGACCTGTAAGTTAAAGTTTCTTGTCTTTGGGGATGTTTCACTTTTAAGTCTCCTTTGGAAAACTTGGCAGGGTTAGGACTTGAAACTTGTAAGTGGAAACACAACTCCTACGGCATCCCCCTAAGAATGACGCAAGAGGTTGGTCACAGGTCATTTGGGGGAGCTCACCCGAAAGTCTATGCCTACCTTAAAATAACAAAGCAGCTGAATACTAAAAAATTTTAAGCACTAAGGATTGATTACAGAAACAAATACTTTTGCATACTGCTGACAGTTGGGAGCACACAGTCTACTTACTTTCTTGCAACCTTGGTGGGTACCCCGTGAGCCAGGCAGGTATCACATAAACTGCAACTATTGCCACGCATCATAAACAAAATCTTATCCTACTCTTAAGACCTTGGGAAAAACAGTATTTCCCTCTCAGTCATACATTTGCTGAAATACGCAGGCTGTGGATATATTTCTATTTCTGAGATAGCCTATATTTACTGTTGTCATTCAGCTCCGATTCTGGTGCACAGCAGCTTTCAGGTGACTCTGGAGATGGCATGGTGCCACCTGAAATGCAGGGTTCTCACTCACAGCACACACAGAACGCGTGCTTACTTTTCATTTACGATGATTTTACTAATGCGCTGCCTGCCGTGCAAAAGAGATTGAGCTTCTGAGGTGCAACTCTGTCCTGGGTTCAGCTGGGGTAGAGTTGATTTTCACAGGAACCTGGGAGGGGGCACAGCCGGCACAGCTGACCTGAA
>JANZLQ010000065.1:1369084-1380107 GCA_026212715.1 Elanus axillaris
TGCCCTTTGCTCCAGGCTGTCCAGGTCCCTCCGAATGGAACACGACCGGCTGGTGTATCCAGCCACTCCTCCCACTTTTGTGCCACCAGCAAAGGTGCTGAGGGTGTACTCGGTCCCATCACCCAGGTCATTAAAGACGTTGAACAGTACCGGTCCCAGTATCAACCCCTGGGGCATATCACTTGTGGCTGATCTCCAGCTGGACTTGGTCCTGCTGATTACAATCCTCTAAGCCTGACAAGTTCAGCCAATTTTCAACCAGCTCACTGTCCATTTATCTACTACCATCCTTCTATCATTTCTCTGTGAGGATGATATGGAGGACAGTGTCATAAGTCACGATAAAGAACATCCACTGCTCTCTACTCACCCATTCAGCTGTCACCTCTTTGTAGAAAGCTATCAAGGCTGGTCAGGGATGATTTCCCCTCCTTAAATCCATGCAAACTGCTCCCAATCACCTTCTTGTCCATCACATGTCTGGAAATGCTTTCCAGGATTATTTGCTCCATCACCTTTCCATGGACTGAGGTGAGGCTAACCAGCCTGTGGTTCCCCGGATCCTCCTTCTCTTGAGCTCCTTGCTCATCCATGCAGGCCTCCTATCACTCTTCCTTGGTTTCCTGCACATCAGGATGGACCAGGCTTGAGCTTGGAGGAGGTGATCCTTGAAAATCTACCATCCCTCTTCTCTCCAGGACCACATTCCAAGGCATTTGTCCAAGCAGGTCTCTGAACACACCAAACTCTGCTCTCTTGAGGTCCAGGGTTGTGATCCTGCTATTTGTCTTGTTGCCTCCTCGCAAGATCCTAAATTCCACCATACTATGGAAACTGCAGCCAAGGCTGCCCCAACCTTCACGTGCCTGGCCAGCTCTTCCTCATTTGTAAGGATGAGGTCCAAGAAAGCACCTCCCCTCACCAGCCTATTGATCACATGAGCTAGGAATTTACCATCAGTGCACTCCAGAAACCTCCTGGATTACCTGTGCACTTCTGTGTTGCTCTTCCAGGAGATACCAAGGTGGTTAAGGTCCCCCTGCGGACCAGGTCCTGCAAACACGAGGCTTCTTCCAGCTGCTCGAAGAAGGCATCACGTACTGCTTCTTCTTGATGGGGCAGTCTGCAGCAGACACCCAAAACAGTGTCACCTCCACTAGTCTGTGCTCTGCTTCTGACCCACAAGCTTCCAGCTGACTGCCCATCCCTCTGAAGGCAGAGATGTGTGCATCCCCACCGCGCTCTCGCACGAAAAGCAGCAGCCTCTCCTCACCTTCCCCGCCTGCCCTTAGTTGTAACTGCGTAAGCAACCTCTCCAGTGATAAATTAATCCCAAATGTGTTTCATCTGGAGTACTTACTAAATTAGCAATTTTTAAGTACCCTTGCGATGCTGATAGATGCTTCAATATTCCTAATCAAATCATGGCCAATACCTGTAACAGGCTGCAGCAGCGCTTCAGCACCACGTGAGAACTGGGTAAGGTTAACCAAAGACGGGTGTAGCTTGCCTTCCTTCTCAGGAAAAAAACAAGGCAGCAAGTGCAAAGTGGACATAACATTTTGGAGAACTGGCAAGTAGTTCTAGCACCTGAGCCAATAGGTGTTCCAGTTGTTTCCCATTTCTCCTTCTATGAAAGTCAGAAGAGCAGGTTTTAATTTCTGTCACAGATAAGACATTCTGTATGCTAAGGCAGATGTTCCATTTCCACTCGTCTTTGCACAATAACATATTACAAGTGACATCCTATATACAAAATCATACTTCTATTTTGCCATCAGCCTCAGTTTTCAATATTTAGTACTCGTTTTCTTTTGAGTAACACATTCAGATCTTATGGGCAACACACTACAATGAGACACTGTCTAGGGACGACTGGTCTAGAGGGAATGAGGAATAAAAACAACCAACTCTGTTTTGCTCTACATTTCAAACGAACCGTTCTTGTTTTAGTGAGCATTTCCACTTCTGATATTGACTTTTCCAGCTTAACTTATTTCTGAGCTGTGTTCTTGGTGTTTGTGACAAGTTAGCGAGCCACCACTGCGATGCCTCTCTCAACTGGGGACATCTGAGCCAAAAGCTGCAAGAGAACAGGGCAGGAACTACCTGTACAGGGACATTTCCCTTTCCTGAGGAAGGCTTTTGGACAGAGACACTTAAAAGCAGGTTCAGACCTTTTCTCACCAAAAATATTCAAAACACTCTGACCCTCTCAACTGTAAGGGAAGGTAGAAAGCAGCATAAATTGCTCATGCTTCTAGGACGTGCTCTGAAACGATACTGGAAACCCTGTGGACCTCTGTGTAATTTGCTGCAT
Organism: Elanus axillaris; assembly: GCA_026212715.1. NCBI lineage: Eukaryota > Metazoa > Chordata > Aves > Accipitriformes > Accipitridae > Elanus > Elanus axillaris. The sequence goes on from JANZLQ010000065.1 coordinate 1,371,405, forward strand.
CCCATCATTTGCCAACCGGCTCTAGACTGCATTTCTTCTGTGTAACCCTCCACTGCCTCCAACAACTAGAAAGAGCGTATATGCTGGACATCACCAGAGTAGAAGTCCACACGATGCTCCATCTTTGCAGGCAAGGTTCAGAACACATGAGCAAACGAGTACTTTGACTAAAAAGTGTCCTGCTGCAGATGGATAAAAGCTTACATGCTTTCATACTTCAGCTCTCTCAGTCACAATAATAATTTTATGGTGTCTTTGACAATTGCGTCACATCACAGGAACTATCTCCTGAAGTTTACATACAATCTTACCTTTCTTTGTTGCTTGGATTTAGACAAGACAGTTCTACTGGGGATACCTTGAGGAGTATTTTCTTCACTGGATTCATTTAAAAGCTGAAATTCCACTGGGTTGCAACAGCTTTGTCTTGAAATTTAATGTGCACTGACAGCAAACCTGCAGGAGTTTCTTTCAACAATAGCAGGCTTATTACTCGCACTGCATTTTCGAGCCTCAAACAAGAAGGTGATCGGGAAAGCACAGGCTCATGTACTGCATCCTGGAACATACCGCATCCATTAGACTCTCCTTTGGGGATCATCTATTTCAAAATCTCCTGATTTCAAGCCCATATCCGTCCACCATTTGGCTAACCAAATGTTTCGTGGCATTAAATGAAAAAAACCCATCTTGAGTCCCGTGTATACCTCAAGTATGAAGGTCATTTCAACAGAGTAGATGAGTGCTCTGATTAAGAAGCTTGCCGGTGCCGACAAATCAGGCAAACTTCAACGGGGCAAAGGATCCTGCCCTAAACCCAGGCAAACCACCACACTAGGAGGTGCATGCATGGCAAGCTTCTTTCAAATATATAACTGGGAAATCCTTTGACATTTGCGTCTAGTTCACGATACCATTTGGTCTGATTCTCAGCGTCAACTCAAAATGTCAAAATTTCTTTTGATGTGGAGTCCACCACTACTTGGGTTTTTTCTTACAACATCCTGTCAAAGCACTGGCTTGCAATACTTCCCAAATATAAAAGTTACAAAGATTTCAGCTGACAGTTTCGTCACCTTTTTCCCTTACAATCACAGCCTCACCATCTTCAGTATTAGCAGAGCTGAGTGCACAGCTCCCTACCCAGACAGCTCCTCTATCTCAAGATAACCGTAGCGATCTCCTTTATGGGCACTGCTGTTAAAACCGACTACTAATTAGGGACAGACTTACTTTTTATTCAACAAGGACTACTGGGATGTACTTTCTGCAATATCCAGCTACGCTCTGTCTTGAAAGCAGGTGGTCACGGTCATTTAGCTGTTCCTCATAGGTTGGCAAGTTAGGGAAAATGTTTGTTACTAATGGGGAAAACACCAAAAAGTAGGTCAAGTACAACAAAAAGTCACCAGAAGGGAACAAGGATGTTCAAGAGGGAATTCAATCCTTCAAAGTGTGCGCAAATGGGGGCTTTGGCAGCTGTGGCATCCAAAGACTGCAGTGGGGGGAAAGGAAACAAAAACCAACAAGTAACCCCCCCTTGTAGCCACAGAGGAATTTATCTGTGTTAGTCTCTACTACCTCCATTTACATTTTACAAGCAATCGCACAAGTTCGGTGCTACCATTCCTAATTTAATTAATAGAAGCATGTACATTTTAACAAGAATCGGTTCTCCAAAACAGACTGCTCTATAGAACAACTCACTAATCGATATGAGCCCAGTGCCACGCTTGCACTGGGATACGCGACCAAGGTAAAATCTTGAGAGCAAAGATAGAGTAACAGTTCCTAAGTTTTTTGGGGGAGTACTTGGAAAACAATTTTAACTGTCTAGAGAACTGAAAATGAGTTTTATATTCACCTACCTACGCTGTATGTGTACACCTGTGTGTATACATCCATCTCACGTCCACACCACTTACTTGGGGGACAGGGACAGGTTCCTCCCCCATAGAGGCAGCACCTATGCTTCCAGAAACACACAGCGCGAAGGAACAGCCACCTCTGGAAGCATCCTTCCCGTCTGGACCTCTTCTAAAACTGCTGCTCAACAGGGCTGGAATGAAATCAGGTAAACATTTAGGAAGACCTTCAAGGAGATGAATAGAGAAAAGATGCCCATCAGCTTCTTACGCTCAGTAGGAAAGGAGAGCGGGGTGGGAATTCACCTTGGTTTGTAGGTTTACTGCACAGTTTGACTTGGCAAATGCAAAACCCGACCCGTGGCTGGACCCACGTGCTGTGGGGAGAAAGCTCTTTCTAGACCAGAGGTTAATACTATTCCCCCTCATGTAGCTTAATCAACTCCGGCAATACATCTCCCCTCTCAGTTCCTATACCTGAAATTTGGGAAGCAGGGGCGTAGGCGACTGAAAGGAAAAATGCTCGGAGGAAATGAAATTAATCCCAGAGGATTTCCTGACAGAAGAGCCTTTCGCGGCACTCTGACACATTCTCGGGGCAAAACCACCGTCACGCCTGGCGGTCAGAGCTCAAGCGATGCCTCGGCGATGCTTTGTGGTTCAGCGGAACGCGGTGCTGGGTTCTGCCCGCTGCCCCTGGCAGGGAGGGAAGGGACCCTGCCCCTCCATGCTTCTGATGTATTTTATATACATGCGGGTTGATAACGTCTGGGTATCTAAAGCGTATGTAATTAAGTAAGTGAGGAGGAAAAGGAACACGGGAAATGCAGAGTACAGCTGCGTGGATGAGAGCAAACAGACCCAAGCGCACCTTGCTCTGCTCTGTCTGCTGTCATGGATGGAACTACTTTTTTCGTCTATTTGTAACGGTATTTTTAACTCTCTCCTCATTTAACAGCAAAGGTTGACAAAACCAAGGACAACTAATTACTGGTTATAAAAGAAAACTATACAAAGTAAACATTGTGAGTGAAAATAGAAGAAAGCAATGATCTTCGATATTTCAGTCCCTGCTTTACCACTCTGAAAACCTTGTACAAACATGCATGTTATCTCCAGCTTTCAGCAGAGTGAAATGAAGAGGTTTTGAGCGTCTTTGCATTATGGAAAATTCCAGCAGAGTAAGGCTTTAAAAAAAATGTCACCATAATTTCCATTTTAGGTTTGTTAAACGGCCACATCGTAAAATTTAATTGCATCTTTTTTAATGTACTTTCTTGCTACACCCAGAGTTGAGACATTTCTCAGTAAAAGAAGAAAAGTGTTTCCCACAGTCAGAAAACACTTTTAAAACCTCAAGTGACAGCACAGTTTCACTGATGAAACAATATGGTTCTGTAGCACACAACTGCCTCTACTGCACTCTATTAATTCTTGCCCACTGACATTAAAATCACCCTCTGCATTGTTTGTATTTCAATAAACCTCTCCAGAGTCTGCTTTTAATTAGAGATATTTATACACATACCACACTCCTGGTTCATACCCATTTATTGGACAATTTTATTTAAATTAGTGTTAAAGCAGCACTGAGAAGTCCCACTCCATCTAGCAAGATTTCCTCATTACCACCAAAAGCTTTGACTTCTGCAAACCTGCTTACAGTGTCCATCACTGTGACTCAATCTAAGAGCTGAACTTTAAGACCATAGAGAATACAAGGAAAAGAACTGTTACTTCACTGCATCTCAGTACAGATCCCAGTGTATGGCTTTGGCTCACCAGAAGTATGGATCCAACCAGGCGCTGCATCCCAGCTACCCCCTTCTCCAGGGGCCTCTTGGGCAAAGCCCGGCTGCCTTCCCAACGGTTGAGGTCCATGCCCAGCCACCAGCAGGAGCTGGTGGAGCACAGGTCGGATGGAAAAGCAGCTACCGGCTCCCTCAGAAGGGGGAAAGGTGGGAGCTCAGTGTCACAGCCAGAACGAAACACTCCTTTGTATTTGAATTATGTTTAATAAGAAATACAAAGTAACCTGTGATTTTGTTAGACTTAATTAGGAACTTTGTGAAGCCCTGGAAAATCAACGTTATGAACAAAACTCACAGGGAGACGGGAGGCATGCAGCTGTGCAGTAAAAGGAATTCTTTCATTACGTTAGTATATTGACTAACTGGATTAACTATGATCTTTGCAGAAGTAAATGCAATCACTCTTACCTGCTTCAAAGGCCTCTTAGTCAGGCCGTGCTTCCACTAAGTCAAATCGATGTTGACGTTGCAAAGGTTTTTGTACACTACTTATATAAGGGCAAGCACTCACAGGCAGATGATGTTTCTAAAGAAGCATACCGCTTCTGCGAGAGCAAAACGTAGCTCAGAAAACAACCACAGTCACCACAGATCCCACTGCCTTTTCAAGGCCGTTGTCTTTTCTGATGCTGGACTTGTGATAATTTGGATCATTTAGAACTTCAGTTTCTCTTTTTTTCCCCCAGTCTTTTCAAGCTGTGTGACACAACTGCCATCTCTGACCTGAGCAGCTATGGGAAATAACAAATGAATACAACCTGGCAGCTTACCTTGAGCAACTCGAGTCCTCGGGGCAACAATGCTGTCTACTGACCGAGAGCGGTAGTGGCCCTCTCTAGGCCCTCCCTAGCCCATTACGACACGGATCCTCTCGACACAGAATTCCTCCACCCCACAGCATCTTCCCTCAAGCACCAGCTTGAGCCACAAGCTTGGGGGAAGCCCACTACCAAACTATGTTCCGGAGCCCTTTCTGACCTGTCTACCCCATGACTATAAGCCAGCTGCATTATGCAAATATCCTCTGCTAACATGGCTGCTTTATCATAATGCATCAAGTATATGCCTCTCTCAAAAACAGGGTATTAAGAAGCTGGAACAAATGCTCAGGGAATTAATGCTGCTCTGGAGAGCACTGCAAGCCACTCTAGCCAGCACACTGCCCCGCATGCAAGTGGATTTTTAGGAACCGAGTGATTTCTTTCTTCCCAGAAGGGCCAGAAGACTTTTCTTAAAATATCTCAAGTGCGTGCATGTGTACACCCACACACAAAGTAATTCACTGCAGTACAGGATTAACACCAACAGCATCCAGCCACAGAGACCGCTGTTAGTGCAAAAGATTTGCTGCTTCTCCACGACCACAGTCATGGAAAGACACGCTACAAGTCACAGTTTCAGATTATTTGTATCACACGGAGCTATCGGAAATTTCTTGCATTACCATGTCTGATGCCTCACACAATCCATGCACGCTTGCACACACGTGCATAAATGAGATACTGTATTATTTCAATGATCTTCCACAGCACAAGCAGACCTTGAACGACCTCATGAACAGTTAAACGTGCAACTAACACACAAGAAACACACCAAAACCACCAAACCAAAATCTACCATCCAGCCTCACTATGCTAAATGCAGCTCTCTGCAACCCCGGCATCATCCTTGCAACATCTGCTATTCCACTGGAGCGGCACAGGGAGACCATGGGGGAGCGACCGTGGGAGCTGAAGATCTGGCCCTATATGTCTGGGTTCAGTTCTGAAAAGAAGAAAAGCGATCTCCAAGCAAGATGTGGGTTTGGTTTAACCTCTTTACAACGCTCCTTATAGCCACTGCTTGTAACAAAGTCCAAGCTGAAGAATGTTCAAAATGTACCTCACCTTCCGGTGCACCAGCACTACTACTAATTACAGATCTCGCTGTGTTAATCATTAAGAGCCTGGTAACCCATGTTGAGAGAGAGGTATGATAGTAACGCACAGATGTATTCACTGACATTTAATATAGTCCCTTTGATTAATTATTAAATCTCTGAAATGAACTTGGTGCTTGAAATGACTTTTCAAAGCGTTCAGTATTCCCATTAGCAAATTAACTTTATTCTCAACAGTTGGCATAGTTGCTTGGAAACAATTACATTATTTAAGACATCTAAACACACTTCATTTAATCCGCCAACCCCCAAACTGGTTTCCCCAAAACTGACAGAGTCATTCCCTGCTCAACAGATTTACATATTTTTGGTATTCCTTATGTAGCATGACACTAAATGTTCAAAAATAGCATCTTTGCAATCACTGAACCTGTACTTAATTTCACTCAATACACCTAGCCGTTTTCAAAGCTGAAAGTAAGCACAAAGATTGCTCAAAAAGACTTCCAATTTTGTAATTTTTTATATATAAATACATAAGTAGATGTACCTCTCTCTCTCACACAGACAAAAATCTCTACTCAGGCACAAATACGTGCAGATGAATATAAATCTTTCAGGCTAGCCAATCAGTCAGTCCAGGAAAAGGTAGCGAATCAAACCACCAAATATATCTAAGGTAAAAACATAATAATTGCAAAGTTGTTCGGGTTTTTCCCCTTAATTTAGTAGGTGCAGGCCAAGTTCCTGTCCGCGGCCAGCCCGGCAGCCGGGACACGACCTCGGCCTTCGCTTTGGGAGCAAAGCTGGGAAGCCCCAGCAGCCCCTACCACCACCTCAGCCTAACTCCGACCCATGTGGATCTTCAGGAGCTGGAAAAGCTAGGAAGATCCCAGGTCTCAGTCTTGGCCCACTGCAGTCCCTCAAGAGACCAAGACAGGACACAGCTGATAGCAGAAGGAAGCTCCGGCCTTCTGCTGGACACCTCTCACGTCTGCTATAGCAGCGCTCCGAATCCGTTCTTTAATTTTATACCCTTCATCAGTCTTACCTGAGGGTACATGTGGGCCAGTTTGTTTAATTTGTGTAGAAACAAACCTCATTCCCTCATGTTTTTCAACATCTTGGTTTCAAATTAAATAACGGCAGGACATGAAAACAAGTTGTCTTCTTTCTCTACAATGGTGGCGGCCCCACTGTGGCTTTGTAAAAAAAAGGTTCCCAACACAGAAATGCCGACATGTTAATTTTAGGCAGCTTTAGGTCTTGGAATACTTGAAAAAGACAGGCTGACATCTGTACACGATTTCATAATTCTGCATCTCTGAATGGCTCCTAGAGTTAAAGGTTATCCAAAAGTCACAAACCTTTTCGCCAGAGAAGACTCACCATCCTGAGACTGACACACACTGTTCTGTACAGAAAATAATACACAGAGGGGGGAAAAGCCCATCTATTTGCATTCATTTGCACGCTTCATAAAACCCTACGTAGACAAAACTGTTCTTAGCCTTCCAAATCATCAGCATGTCAAGATAAACCAAAGCACACATAGAAACCGCAAAATATTTTGTCTTCAGAAGGACTGTATCTGATGTACCGAAGGAGAAGGCAGCCTGAGGCCAGACTTGGTACTAAGGTACATCTAGCAACACTGTGCTTATGCCTGCTGATGAGCAGAGATGGGCATGGACACTGTCCTGTCTCTGGCACCTCCTCACCCAGTACCTCTGCTCCCAGCTCCCACGGTAAACAGCAGAAATATATAGACTGTCAATGAAGTTAAAAAAAAAAAAAAAAAGATGTTTAAAAAACCCCAATTTTGTCCTACACTTCAATCATCCTTCAAGAAATGACAGGATAAGATTTGCTTCACTATTTATCAGCAATTAGTAAATATTAGTAGAAGAAATTGCTGGTGTTCCCACAGGCCAAGTGCTGTCCGTCAGATCATGAGCGGCACAGAAGTATCGACCCCAGGGGACAGCCAGCCAGCCAGCCTGCTGGGGGACAGACCTGGCAGGGAGATGTCCCCAACACATGCAGGACGGAAGAATTTCTTCACGTGGATTAAATATTTATTTTCTTACTCCCTGCGGCAAAAGTACAGAGCTGGGGAAATAATTTACAGACAGAAACCCAAAGATGTTTGAAGTGGTCATAACCCTGGAGGATACAGGAACTTTGCCTGTTAGTGAGGTTGCTCATTTCTTCCCCCCCCCAACAATTCAAACAGGCTCACTGTGTGGAAATGCAGCTTATCTACACTTGAGGAGCAGCATAAGGGGATTTTGTACGTGCTGTTCTTCAAGTATATTTCTGCTCAAAAGCAATGATTCCTGCACCATATATATACACACACACACACGAGTCGAAATTTCAACATCAAGTGTTTTTTTTCCCGTAATAATTGCTCTCGGAGGAGAAGCTCCAAGGAAGGAGCGCCCATGCCTGCTCCCCCCCAGCCAACACCACCAGGACCTTCACACAGCAAGGGCAGTCGCTCAGGTTTGCATTAGACTTAAGTCTAAAACTGCAGAGACCAAAGCTTTGTTTGTTTGATCTCTGCACTGCAACCCTAAGCTCCAGACTTAAATGATTTATTCCACAGTGACTGCACCTCCGAAGTCCACTGCGTTGCAAGTTCTTCAGGTCCTTCTTTTCACACATCTGAGGAAACAGCACCGGGCCGCTCTAGCAGAGGGATCGATATAAACACACAGCTAATCTTTTGCCACTTCCAGTCTTTCACACCCTACCAAAAAACCTCAAGCTGTCACCGACCCACACATGCATTTCCTACGTACATGTACAAACATGCTTAGCTCCTGTCCAAAATGCAGTCTATGGCTTCAGCATCCCCACTGGCCTCCATACCAAAGAAAGCACAGATTTGTTTCCTTGGATTCTGTACTAGTAATTGGCTTTCATACAGTAAAGAGCAGCAGTCAGGTCTTCTCTACAGCTCCACCTGAAACCATCTTCCTCCAAGTAAATAAAAATAAAATAATAAAATCACTGTACTCGACAGACATTTTAATGCATTTAATATTTACTACAATACATCTACATACTTCAGTTTTTGCTTCAGTGGAATGGCATTTTGCAGGCAGTTTTAAATAAGCCTCACTTCCCCTCCCCCTTCCCC
>JANZLQ010000065.1:1388903-1421454 GCA_026212715.1 Elanus axillaris
CCAGAGAGGCTGTGGCTGCCCCATCCCGGGCAGTGCCCAAGGCCAGGCTGGATGGGGCTTGGAGCAACCTGGGCTGGGGGAAGGTGTCCCTGCCCATGGCAGGGGGGGGGAGACTGGATGGTCTTGAAGGTCCCTTCCGACCCAAACCATTCTATGATGCTATGATTTCAACTAATTATTCCCAGATTTCAGTCAACAAAGAGCACATTTTCAGTTCTGAGTTATATAAACTTTTCAGGTTTTCCATTTTGCCTTATTTACTAGGCTTGGAGTCAAATACCTTACCTTCACTTTTCAATGCCGACACAGGGAAAGAGATGGGACAATTAATGACAAGAAGGGAAAGATCATTACATGCATTTTGGAAGCAAATTCAAAGAGGCTGATTGTCCTAAAAATGAGGAACCAGGTGATTCTCACACAAGAATTGTGGAAGTATTAATAAAGGGCATCAAGCAGAAAAACGATAATATGACTTCACCACAGAGACGCTATGTCAGACTACTTTGTCTAAAATACCAGTGCTCTTGTTAAACAACATATACTAGGCCTTGACAAAGGATAAAAGAAAATTATTTGTGGGACTTTTGAGTGACTAAATGGAACATTTTAAGGTCAGAACTAAAAAAAAGATGGGACATTTCAGGTTAGTGGGAGTTTACTAGCAGAATTCTTTAGACACTGGTTTTTGGGATCGTTCTTCAGTATTTTCATTGCATCAACACAGAAAATAAAATCTCTATTCCAATGGAATATGCTGCTGACATCATGTTGGGAGGAACAACATAACAAGAGCCACCACCAATGAAAACAGAGTATCTTTCAGGAGGAGATGGATTACAGAAGCCAAAAGTAATATAAATGAGACAAAATTTAACAGTACGGGTTCACAGCAATGCCCTCTGGACCTGCATGGGCAGATCGTGACTATCACATTTTGTGCAACCTGTGAGGTTCCAAAATCAGTTGGAAAAAACCCAACCCTTCCACGTGTTTTGCTAAATAGAAGACTTAGTTGTAAAAGCAGACTGGGGTGGAGGAAGAAGGGGGTTGTGTTTGTTTTGGTCAGAGGTGACCAAATCAGGCTGGGTCCCAAAACCACCCTCATGCTCAAGACTAGGCTGAAACTCAAAGGTCTTGGCAAATCACCCTGACTCCAGCGAAAGGACATATGTCATTTTTGGAAGCGTTCCAGGCAGCTCTGCTACACAGCGTTCCTGACGTTAGCTATCAGTCTTGGTAATAATATAACAAGGGGCTTTTTCATGCAAAGCCTCATTAAAAGGAACAAGTTGAATGGCAGTGCCGTAATGCTGTGCAAGATAAATATAATGCTTTTTAAAGCGTTTTATGCAATAAACAGCAACTTGTCTGAGTAGATTGGGTAGCAATTTTATCACCCACTATGTTCTCACTGCAAAGTCTCACTGAAATGAGTATGGCACCTGCACTACTAATGTCAATATGTGTTTGTGTACCAAAATTACTATTTTAGTTATTCTAGCGTTACATAGCACAGAAAGAGACTCTTCAGAAAGACAGGAGAGTTGATGTTGCATGTCAAAACAAGGATATCCATTTAACTGAACCCAAATGGATGAAATGTCCAAGCAAAAAGAGATTGGACTCGAGAGCTGGGGTCTCTTTCCTTACCCAGGGAGCTTTAAGCACTGCTGCACCTTCCTTTCATCCAGCTGTGTCCCAATATCACAGCTAATGTGGTCTTCCATGACAAAGCTTCAGGGAAGTAAAGACAGCATACCTAACAGCAGGAGCTACAATATCCCAATTCAGGCACAGCTGGGCTGAGGACAAACTAAAGTCACCTTTTCCCTGTGATTCCCAGAGGCCTATTCTATTTTTAACTTTGTTTTCTTTCTGTTTGATCCTTTGGTTATTCTAATGTAGTTTCTGCATTTTTTTTTCCATTAATTCTGCCTCCATACAACACTCTAAGCAATACGACAAAGCGAGGGAAGAGAGAGTAACAAGCTCATAAAGTGATTGGCTCAGACAATCTTCAAATGCACTGGCTAAATGGATATGTAACTCATAAATGATGACAGAGGAGCGATGGATAACAATGCAGTGAGGGGAAACTAAATCTAAAAAAGCTCCAGCTCCTTTCAGTTGAATGAACAACAGGTCTTTGATTTCATTAGCTCTAATATTCTGAAAGTCATACCAATATCTACGATCTTATTCTCAAGCACACATTCTTCTAAGCGTAAAAATGCAGAAGGAATGGCTATTAAAAGCTCTGCAATTACTCTAAATTTGCGCTGTAAACAGCGTAACACCAGACCATAATTAAATTAAACATGAAATATTTCATTGTCCCCATTACATGAAATTCAATTTCAAGAGAGTATTTATAGTAGCACCAGCAGCATCTTTTCACTTTTTGTACATTGCTTTAAGTAGCTACCACACCTATCGAACCAAAACGGTGACACATACACGGAAAGACCACACAAAAGAAGCACTTGAGGAGCAATTGCGTTTGATTTGGCATCTCTCTAAAGACTCCACGGCTCAAATCTCCTGGGACATGTTAAACTGCAAGAAGTTGCAAACTCCTTGTGCACCCAACTCCATAGGACTGTGCACTATTTTGACCATTCAGTCTGAGGACTGTGATCACTGTTGCACACACCACTTCAAAATCTGACAGATTCATCCAGTCTGAAATACTTATGACCTCCACAGGCTGAAGTGTGCACTATCCCTTTGTTTCCTAAGTAGAATAAAAGGAAAAACCCATTAAAGATTTGGCTTGATCTTAGCGCCTCACATTAAGTCAAGAGTTAATAATTTATTAATCAGCATTCAAGAAATCCTTATTACATGTGACAGTTTTTGGAGGGGTTTTGCTTTCTTATTTAAAAGACCTTCAACAACAACAGTCAGCTAGGGAAATATTTTGACATACTGCTTTGACACGTTCCTTTGATTTACATATTAAAAAAAGGAAGAGTTACGTGCTTTCACTAACATGCATCATATTCACATTTTTCAGGGCTAAGTAGATATAAAATTTGTAGGTTTTGTGTAAAATATTTTATGTTAATGTGCTACCTGTTATGACTGCATTGCCCCAAAAAGAGCTCTTTTTCTTATAAGAACTCCATCTTGACACCATAGATAAATTATAAGATTATCAGCATGGTGAATTTTCTTAAAAATGGAAAGAGATCAAGATTGTATTAAGGAACAACCCAGTAAAGAACCAAACACCCTACATTAGTTTACTTGTGGAGACGGGCAAGCATGGAGCACTGGGAGAAAACCAAGAAAAAAAAAATCACTTGCTTCCTAATTTTCCACCGGATAGCAGTACTCTGGTGCTGTAAGGCACAATCACATTCATCGTTTTGTCTTAAAACAAATACAAGGTTCTTATGTTTTATTTCAGCAAAGTGGAAATGAAGCCAAATGATGCAAAAAAGATACTGACAGCTTCTCAGCATAGTCCAGAACAACAAAAAAAAGTGCGTGCATCAAACTTCAGCTGCTCAACAAAAGGCACAGCTTCACTGCAAAGCTCCCGAACCCCCGGTCAGAACAGCAAAAACCTTTTAAAAAGGTAATTTCTGTGCAGGACTGGTTCTACAGCCAACACCTCCATACCCCAGGCAGGGGCTGAGCGCGGCTTCCCTCCCACCGTCCCCAGGGCACCCACGGGCACGTCCCCTCCGCCGGGAGAAGCTCCGGACAGTCCGGCAGCTCCGAAACCTGACAGGTAGAGGGAACAAACCCGACCGAGCCGCGGGGAACAACACACACTTTGCACAGACTTCCGAGGAGCAGGCGGTTTATTTTGGTTTGGGGAGAGCTGCTGCTGTCACGTGAGTGTGAAGCGAACCAAACCCACCACGTCATTCTTCACGAGGGGTCCTGGACCTGCAGCGAGGAAGCAGCCCACTCGACTTACTACTGAAAAGACCACAGCAAAGGCTCAGGGGACTGACTCTCCCTTGGGAACAACCATTAATCACCAACTCCAACTTACCAATGAGTGACTGCTGTCTTTACAGGGCTTTAAAAAAAACCCACGCGGCTTTCCGAAGGCACTCTACAAGGGCTACCACCACCCTGCCGCCTCTCAACACCAAGTGTTACGACAAAAGGTTTCCAGCACTCAATTAACTGCACCTGAAACCTCACCGGGTTTGCAGACAGACCCCACTTACTTTGAGAGCAGCTGTGTCCCTTCAGCTGCTTTGTGTTGTTCATCAGCAGTCACAGCCAGATAAAACCCTATCAGGGACCCACCTTTTAATACTTGCAGGAGGCTCCGATTCTAGCAAGGGAGGGATATCGTTTGTGGTTTGGGGGCTTTAGGGTTTTAAAAAAATCTTAAAAGCATACCATTTATCACAACCAAAGGAAAATGAGGTTATGCAAAATACTTACTTCGAAAATGCTCTGAGGCATAATAGTAGACGTCCTCATAGCCCTCGTGGTAATCCTCCTCCGGCCGGTACTTTTTGCCTTTTCTTCTTCTCGATCTCCTTATCTGCTTGACGAAGCCCAAGAAGCGCTCCATCTCCGTCCTCAGCAGCACCAGCCAGCAGCCCCCTTCGCCCTCTGCTTCACAAAGAGCTGTCCCAGCATGAACCAGCCACAAGCGCCGGAGCAAAGCTGCAGCCTCCGACCAGCCGCTCCGGTACCACTAAGAAACCCCTCCCTTATCTCAGCTGAGACTAGGAAGCATATTGTTTTCCCTTTTTTTTTTTTTTTAAAAAAAAAAGGGGGGGTGGAGAGGGATGGGGGGCGGACTTTATCAAATCTACCGACCAGAATATTTCAAGATGAAAACGGACAAAGGAAGAAAATATTAAAGGTAAAGGAGAAAGTCAGGATTTCAAGCAGTTATTAAACAGCAGAGGACAAAGTTGAAGAGACCTGCCCAGCACTGAGAGCTCCCTGTCCTGCGTCTCCATCATTTGAAGAGGGGCTGGGAGGCGGGGACCGATGTTAGTCAATGGACTGAACCACATCTCAAGGCAAAACAGGTTTTCATTTGCCAGTTAAACCCTGCCCTCGTATTTACCCGGGCCCAGGCTCAGGAGCCGGTTTGATTTCATTTGTTGTAGGAAGAGGCAACACGCGGATCCATTTCTGGCATCACATATGCTGGATGAATAAATAGCAAAGTGGTTTAATCCATACACACAGCCCACTCACCGGCAAGTGTGTGCTGAATGTGTTAATTGGAGCAGCAGGGAGAAAGCTCGGCAGCTGTTAAAAAATGACACATATACCCACTGGGCATTAGTGTATTCTAATCACTGCTAGATCTAAACATTAAAAGGCACTCCACAGACAGGTCTCCTATAGAGCCGGCCAGGCTATATGGCAATAGGCAAACAAAGGAAGCGACATCACAAGCACACCGCGCCGATACTCATTTAAAAACCCAGCAGAGTTCAAAAACTTTAAGGTACGGCAGACTATCCTTCGCACAGCATGACAGGAGCAAAAAGCCTGAAAAGGCACCGGCTCTCTTCCCTCGCTGCATGCCTGAATCCCACACGCGTTCCCTAAGATAAGGCTGGAATTTCATCTGTGTTTCTGATGAAGTTTCCCTCCCGAAGAACAACAAAAGCAGTGCCTGCTCAAATCCTATCACATTGACATCCGCGCCACAGGGAGGGTTTTGTGGCCGTGCTCCCACGAGCCAAGTGAGGTCTCCAGTCCAGCATGACCTCTCCCGTCTCTGGCACAAGCCAGGGAACCAGCAGTCAAACCACGTGCCGAGCACCGTCACCTGCACCCATGCTCGCCCGAGATACCGTTTTGCACCCATGAGCGTAAGGAGGTCAGAGAATCTTCCTGTAAAACAGATTTTACAGGATCATCATCTGGAAAATGAAGAGCACGCAGAGGTGGGATTAATTTCTGGTGATGCAGACATTTCAGTGAGTCATTATTTTGCAAAGAGCAGACTTGGGCAGTGTTTTTAAAAGCAAAAAAGAAGTAAAGCAAAAGCCAAGATTACCATTTATTGTTGCTTCAACAGAAGTATGCGAAGACTGATCAGAATTCAGTTGGGATTTTCTAGTTTTGAAACACGTAAGTTATTAGCAGAGGTCAGCTAGACCTGCGGTCTGAGGGCCCCAAAACAAACGCACACTGAAAGCAGGCACTGGAACTCCGGGCTTGTTCCAGCTTCCCAGGTATTTTAATAACAATATTGTCACCAACCCACACCCATTTTATTCATAAAAGCTCAAAACCCCCTGGATGCTCCTACCGAACTCCCCACAGGAATACAGACTCATCCTCCTTGCCCTTACCAGCCCCTGCTTTTCCACTGTGAAAATGCAGCCACTGTCACTAGCTGATGAACACCCTGAGGGCACCACCAGAATTATTTTTAGTGTTAACTTCTATAAGGAGGCTGTGGTTTATTACAAGTCTGTTTGTACCACACAGCTTTCAACTTTCGAAGGGTAAAGACCTTAGAGAAGTATTACTGGCATATTACCAAAAATAAAAAAGCCAACAAAACTTTTTTATATGGATCTTTAAGAAGCGATCACTGTACGTTCTGGAGGTTTCAATTCACGTGTCTTTTCTGGGCTCTGCCACCAAGCAGCAAAAACATTACATTAGTATCAAGAAACATGAAAACCAAAGACTAAGCCTACAGCAGAGGCAGCACTCTCTTCTCAGAGAGGGAAGTATTGTTTTGATGCTGTATTTGCTCCTGTAGAGCACTCTCCCCGATAGATGTGCAAAAAGTTATTTGTAGGTGTCAGAAACATTCATCTTGAAGACAGAAGTCTTGCAGCGCTCACTGTTCCCTAAAGTTAAGTTATAACGTTCCACTCAAAATGATACAGCTACTTTTTAAAAAGGAGAAAATGTAAAACTTCCTCACTTTTGAACTGTCCCCTAAACAAGAGCTGAAAACTGGACTAGAGCAGATGCTTGGCTTTCATCGAGGAAATACGTCCTTCTCCAG
This sequence comes from Elanus axillaris, assembly GCA_026212715.1. Lineage (NCBI taxonomy): Eukaryota > Metazoa > Chordata > Aves > Accipitriformes > Accipitridae > Elanus > Elanus axillaris. Next base: position 1,395,877 of record JANZLQ010000065.1, read on the forward strand.
CGCCGCTCTGGCTCAATACGCTGCTGCTGCGGCCGAAGCTTTTGCTGGAGAAGCCGCTTCCCCGGTCCTCAATGCACCCCAGGGAGACTTCGGTCCTTTCCCTAACAAAACCAACACAGCAAATAAGCAGAGAAGGGAGCAACCAAACGATCTCAGCTAGCTCCATAGGCACCAGATGTAGTAGACGGACTGCCTGACCATTTTCTAGAAAGAACTGATCTAAATCTGGCTGAATTTTGAGCTTTGGAAAGCACGCCGTTACCTTACGCAATGCACCTTCCCTGATCTCCCCATGCTCATGAGGGGCATCACGTACATATATGGCTGTAAAGCAGAAAAAATGCACAAAAAGGTATTACCTATGTTCTATGTAAAGCACGGAGGGCTTGAGGAGGAGCACGAGCACTGCTCGGAGCAGCACAGGGGGTTCAAGCTCTGCGGCCCTTCACTATATCGCACCAACGACTACTGTCTACAAAGGACTAGGCTCAATCTCCCAAACTGAAGGTGCAAAACCATGCCCACTGTTTCTAATACACAAGCTGACAGGCTTGCCGGCATGTAAATTATACTCCTGTTTCCTTCTGCATGAATACAAACAGCAGAGACCAACAATTTCAGCATTTTTTTCGTTTTGTTTTGGGTTGTTTTTTTTTAACTGGGAACAAGCTGAGCTTTTGATAGGATTTTACCTGCCCTAAAATATTCTGGTATTTGGGGCAATTTAAAGAGAAGAAAATACCTTGATTGAGGGCACTGTTGTTATATATTAATAGGAGTCAGGGTATTAAGTGGTTTACTATATACTACAAAGATTTCTAAACAAAACTTACATTTCACATGCATTACGTACTACCTCTGCTGCTTTGCTAAGAACACTAGAGACATTCGTTAGCTACTCCTCATGCCATACCTGTAAATATTTTATCATAGTCCTACTTTCAAAGGTATAAGCAGAGAATTTGGTTTCACAAACACAGTTTACTGTAGTCAGGAAAAAATACCCCAACAGCTAACTACTGCTTTCCCCATTGCCCAGGATTCACCCTTCTGCAGCTTCTTGTGGCCAACAACTCATTCCATCACGGAAATGAACATGGCTCCTGCAACCTTCTGCTTGAAAAGGAATAGAAAAGCAGAAATATAATAGACACATACTGGAGTCCCAAAAAGGCATATTGATTTCACGGGAGGAGCAGAGAAAGAAACGAACATTGGCTTTGAAATTTTAAAAATGCAAAATATCAGAGATGACAACGAGTTTCATCCCTTAATGACAAAGAGAATAGGATAATTGTGCCCAGAGGGCATAAAATTAGGTGTTGGTTGATATTCTGAAGCTCTCTCTGAACTAGAATTCAATTTTCTGGTGTTACAGTGCCACAACCGAAGTTGCAATGTAAATATGTCTCAAGCTCTTTAGCTCATCCTTTCTCCAGGAACACACCTACTCCAATCAAAGCAAGTGCTCTATTGCCATTTCCAAGGTGGCTTCCTTAGAAGCAGCAAGGATTATCATGCTGTCTCCAGCATCGTCTGCATAATAAAAATTTTGCCAAGGTAATATTTACATTCTCCATTCTGATAATTAATTTCTTTAAGTTAAGAAGAAGCTACATCAAAGTGGATCTGTCTCAGGTCAGTGACTTACTAGAAAAGACTTCATGTCAGTAATAAAACAAATATGCCATTAAGACATTTTCAAATAGTTTAACTGAGGCATAAATGCTTTTGCAGCCATGGATAATTCCCTGTAAGACAGATGTCAGCATTTAAACTTTAACTTGCCTTTGTACCCATAGCAGAGATTAGTTCTCTCATCATGCAAAACACCTGCATTTAACATCTTTCTTGCACAAAATTAGCTATGCAGTTATCAAGGTCAACTTTCACAGGTGATATACCTGTTTTCTGCACCACTTTTTCCAGTAGTTGGCTACAGCAGTAGAAAAAAACTTTTGGTATCCAAGCATAAGCCACTTATTTAAGTCAATATTTACCAAGGATTTCGATTTGAGTGGGCTTACAAACACGACGCTTTGAACCCAGAGCCTGTGTATGAAGCCAGCCTCTCTAACGTTTTGTATCATAAATACAGAATGGAACCAGCACCAAATATTAATTTCTAAGCAGTTATTTTCCATCCTGTTCATCAGCATGGTTCAGAGTGTAAAGGAAAAACATTTTAGATGGAAGAACCCTCCTGCATCTCCCTCTGCTTCTCTGGGCAGCCGCTACAAACCTTCTGCCGGGGGAAGGAACGCTCCCACGGGGAGGCAAGACGTACGAGAGGACCGAACGGCAGCCGCAGAGACCTCCCTGCTTCAGGTTACTCTCTTGGAAAAAAAACCCACAAAATTACAAACGCACAATATGAAAATTAAGATGAAAATAAGCAGTTCTTGGAGGTTGGCTGAACAGAGAAAACAGGTATTTTCCCTCCTCTCTCAAGCCCCTAACCATAAAGATATGGCAAACCTCAAAAGGGAAAAACAGACCGTTTCTTCTCTGGCTCTCTTTCAATTGAGGGATGCCTTTGATAATCTGCTGCCGTTGTTTCTGGAGACCAGCAATAACACACAAAGAACTATTCCCCTTATTCATCTTACAGTATCATCTCGCCTGACCTTCTAGTTTTTCAAGAGCAGATGTTGGTTTACCTGCCATAACTGCTCGTGTTAAGGCTGCAATTTTCCACTCCAAACTTGCCCTAAACACCTTGATGTAAAATGGGAGGTTATCAATTTGAAAATTAACAAATGCCTGTAATTCACAATCTACCAAGCACTGTAAGAACATAATGGTCCATCTATGCAAAAGCAGCGTCGAGTACAAAGTCAATATTGCGTGCGAGGAGAAACCGGCAGCCCACCACCCCGAGGTACCACCCGAAACCCTTCTGTCTGCAGCAAGCCTCTGAACACAAGTTCTGTGCTCTTCCTAAGACACCCTGAGAGACCACTGAAAGCATGGGACGTACTAAATATTACACCGCACATCTCTCCCGTTTGACAATAGACAAAAAATTGCAGAATACCCAGTGCACTCTCTCTGGAATATTGCTGGGAACTGCATGAGAACTGGATGGTGATAAAATACTGCTCACCCACTACTGTCATTTTTAAGATTAGATACTTTTTACCCGCTGTTAAATTATCAGTTTGCTCTGATTTTAATGCATTAGACTCCGTTTCACAATTCATTCATACATTCTTGTTATTCACTGCTGACATACAATCATAGACCACTGTTTCCTTCTGCTCCTGAATTAAAGAACGCAAGACTTAAGAGCTGGAGTTCAGCTTTTCTGTCACCTAGTTGTAAGTTAAATGGCAAATCTTTTTTCTTTTTTTTCAAGCAAACACTCAAATTTTCAAGAGAGACTTGCAACTGCCAGCAAATACCTAGATGAGTTCTTTATTGTATTTTATCATATATATTATTTCATATTAACATTCCCAATGGTTTTGCTTTTTGCAACATTTTCTCACGTGTAAGTGTGCACATAACCGTGAATGCCAATGCAGTGAATGAGGATAAAGTAGAACACAAAGGATAGAGGAAGAGGCTACATTGAGAGGGAACTGGGGGGCTGCTTGTGGGTTTAATACAGGAACACTGCCTCTCATATGTGGAGAATGCTGAGAAATCTTTGTAGCACTGTTCTGAAAGGGTCACTTGTCAAGTTGAATTTCATGCAGAATGTACGCTTCAGGGAAAAGCAGCATTTTTTTTTTCCTTCAGTTCAGCTGAAGCAGTTTGCATACATTCTCTTTTTCTTCTTCTCTTTCTAGCCTATTGGGCTTTAAGTAAGTGACTAATTACAATACCCGAATATGCAGAAACAAATGTTAACTTGACCACCACCAAGGAAATACAGCTTAGGTAAAATGAAGTACACCAGAAGTTTGAGTTTGCTTAATATTTTGTGACACTAATAATAATTCCACAGAAAAAGCTAACCAGAGTACTACTCTAACCATATTTAAAACCCCTCAAGGGCTGAAGCAGTAGACTGATATTTTAAAATACTAGAACATAATTCTTGGAGAAGTCTGAATTAAAGGTGTTTTCATCTTTCTAAAGAAACGTAGCAAGTGGCTAGAGGGAACGCTACCACGATTTTGTACACCGTGTCTGTTTTATGCACAAAGTATATCTCAAATCAACTATGAAATACATATGGAGAAGTGGTTTGGAATAGGGATATGGTTTTTACACCTCACTGAGTAAGAAACATTCTACTTCCATAATTTACAAGTCTTCAAAAACTGCACATTTCAATTCTAACCATAATTAAAATGTACATAAAGCACCAGAAAGAAAGAATAATTAATTCATTAAATTACAGCTCACTAGGACAAAAATACCTAGCAAATATACTAAAAGAAGTTCTTGCACAAAAGCATCAAAATATTTTCTTAGGCTGCATGCTAGAGGAGCTATAGGGTGCCATCAAACAAGGTTGAGGTAGGTGGGATTTCCCAGTTAATTGACAGTGGAAGACCTGAATGGGACGTGCAAGATTTAAGGAAGCCTACAGGACAATCCATCGCTGAACATCTCTTTCCACGTCAAAGTTTATGCAAGAGAGTTTTTGCTATGGGACGTTAAATGGATTTAGTTTCTTTTACCCGGTGAGATTAGCAAAAGTGGTTGTAAGAAAAGCCTCCTGCTCATCCTACCTTAGATGAGTCCACTCCTGCTCGCCGAGGCCTTGGCCACAGCCTCACTGAGCACTCGCTCTAAGTACACACACACACGTATTCCCACAGATTATCCCACCCTACTTCCATGGGCATCAAGAGTCTTCATCTTAAACAAAGGACCAGCATGACACAGGACACTAGAAAGAAGCAACCTCCACGTGCCGTGTCATATAAACCCCCCTCTCTGCCCATCTTCTGTCTGATATCAATCTTCTGTATCAGAGATACCATACGAAAGATTTCGATTTACAAACTCTTCAGGGCTGTACTCCCCAGCAGCACCGCGCTGGGCGTTCTACCTCTTCTCGTACTAACACTTAACAACAGCAGCCAGTTGGGAGCAGTGAAACCTTGTTATGTTTCATTACTGAAAACATCAACCTGTCATGTGTTGTGCATTTCTCTGAGCAAAGAATTACTGCAACAAGAAACTTCTGTAATTTGCTTAATAAATTGAAGGAGCAGTTAGAAGTAGCAAAGGACGGCCAACAGGAAAGAAGTCTGACAGGGAAGACTGCAACTAGGGAAACCGGAGCAATGAAAAAGCCCCTCTGGGAAAAACACAGGCATCCAGAAAGTGATTTGTATCCTGAGCCCTGTATGTTTTATCAGGGTCAAGATATGGCGGATAAATAGAAAAAATTTATTGCAGGTGAGCTCTGACAAGAAGAAAATTCTGCTCAACAGTCAAGAGAAGACAACTGCAGACAAATTCGCCACTATGATCATGTGAATTTACAATTAAAGGCTATGGAAATATATATGCAAATTAAAGCATCCATCTGGAGTCCACTGCCCTAGAGGCACAGGCCAACATGATGGCAATGAAGAATCCAGTTATTCAGATAGATTAACCCTTCTCTTTCTCTCTAAATACCCTCCACACCCAGTTGTTCCCTTTCTAAATCCTGCGTTTTAAGTAACTCCTGTTGCCCTTGCACAATCCGAAACCGCGAAGCGTAGCAAGTAAGAACAACACAGACTTGAAAAGCAAAAGGACAACTTCACATGTAACCTCACATTAATGAGGCCCAAGTATTACATGTCTGCAGAACTGAAGGATCGCAGTTTCCATCCACAAGCTCTCGGTACGATAGCAAGGCCCATTGAACATTAGTGTCGTTCTTCATCTCCCTCATGCCAAACAGCAGTTTCGGAAACGAGAGCTGCCAACACCTCTTTATGGATGAGGTTTGACATCCCTTCTGTCGCCATCCCAAGGGCACAGAGCAGGTTCTGCAGTTCAGACTGTAATTTGTTTCCTAGTGCAAGTCCACCTTCTTCCATCCAGGGAAAAAAAAAAAAAAAAAGAAAATCTGCTTTATGCTGCTGATAAGAGGTTAAAGAAAATATAAACAAAGCAAGTACATAGACTTCAGAATTGTCTGCTCTGTTCTCCTCCATGAAAGCAGCGTGTCTGGTTTTGAATGTTAAGAGGCAAACCACAGGGGGAAAAAAATGCATTACATCCTGGGCTTGTGAAACTCATCCAATTCTGCCACGAGTTTTGACATTTTCTGCTGGAAATTCACTCTTACGATAACAGTTTTGCCATATAAAATTGTGGGACTAAATATAAAGTGATCATTTGTTCACTGTTGCACCCTTCACCCGATAATGATACAGTACAGGACAAATACTTTTTTTTTGTTTGTAAAAGACTATGAGAACATTGACCTTAGCAGACATTCCAGAAGCAATAGAATTATTGAGGTTTCCTCTCTTTGAGAGCTGATAGTTCCCAGACAAAAGATTACTTCGAATTTACATTCTGTGGCACTAGCAGAGACAAAAATAGGCTGATTTTTCAAACTCCCCTTTGATATCCTTTGTACTTCAGGATTTACTTCATCCCTCTCTTGTGGCCCTCCTCGTAATTGTTAAATACAAATGCTTGTCAAGGTGTTCTCGGGAAGACATCCCTAACGCATCCACTTTAACAGGCATTTTCATCCCCACTCTCTTCCCTGTTCTCTTCAACCAGATCCGTATCTTCAGCTGTTGTTTCCTTCTTGGTCTATAGGTTACGTCGCAGGAATCTGCTACTCCAACTACTGGAGTTTTTGCTCCCTGTGATGTATTTGGACACCTGAGTAAAAAATGTGCCTATCAAGAAACACATAGCATTCCTCTTTATGAATTATGAAAGCCACAGAAGATGAATACACTGCTCAAAGAGAAAGTTCCGTATTTCCTAACGCACACATGAAGTGGTAGAGCTCCTATCTAATCACCTCAAGATTCAAGAGACCAAGACACTTGAAGACTTCAGTTTTTGCCAACAGCAACAAAATTATAAAAGAAAAAAATTAAGGAAATTTTACAGCAGACCAGCTAAATTATTATCAGAGTACAAAACTGACACAGCTAACTTCACTGTCCTAAAGAGTTTTGTCACTAATTGTGGATATTCCAGCTGAGAAGCATTTTCACTGTTTTAGATGCTCAGTATCAATCTATAGACAACAGTTCTAAAAGATGAAAATTCAGGCGGGATGTGCATTTTACAAACTAACTTGTTAATTAGTGGCATTTTGATTACTCAACCATTAAAATTTTGCTCAGAAGCACTAAAGCAATTTTGCAGACACACTCATGCATTCTCCCTGGTTTCATACCATATTGTGCAGAGTATCACATGGTACTGACTTGGCATTCAAGATTCTCTAATAAACTGTTGTGGAATTTGAAATTCTTTCTCCTTAAAAAACAACTTAGGTCTGAGTTTAACCCCTTAAAAAAAAAAAAAAGTGTTTCAGGTATTTACAATTTACCATCCTACTCCCTACTCTTGGAATTGGCTTGCCTGTAAATTATTCCATGAACGACCTATTCAAGTGGAGATCACAGCCTTTTTGTACTTCTGTAATATAGGATCTCAATCTACAAATCTTCTAAGAGCTTACCCTCACACCTTGTCCCACCGAGCTGAACACGATGCCCAAGGGCAGCGAGCACGACGATAACGAGCAGTTGCTGCATCAGACGCTCAAGGCTGCACTGGGGTTGCCACGTCCTAACTTTGGGTGCAGTTGTGCCACAAGGTTTGTTTTACTTCAGAAGAACATAACTGAAATGAAAATAATCTCCCACTGCTTTAAAGAAGAAAAAAAAAAAAAGTCAACTTTTTTGTTGGACGTAAAGATCACATCCTGGAAGCTGAGGGTGATAGCTTGACATTTCACATTCCAAGAAGTCTAAACAACCACAATGCATTTACAAATGTAGACATGCCGCACTGTTGAATTTCATTTCACGCTCAGTAAGCAAATATTACCAAACTGTAAGCACTGTCATCCTTTGTCTTTTTAGTTAGAAATCTTGTAGCCAATAAAGGTTTGACCTTGAAATATTTCACAGATGGATGAAGTCGCTTAATTCGCTAGTCACTTTGTTACAGATCCTGCAGAACTGCAAAGTTAGGTCACGTTTACTCTAATTTCACTTTATAGTAACTTTACAAACTGCATCATCAGTAAGACTCACCAGAAGTGCATTAATGAACCACGTGTCTGAACCGTCATGAAAAATTCAGTTTTGAAATTAAAAAAGCTGAGGTAACACAGAAGCTAAAAAAAAATTTCTTAATATTTAGTACTCCTAGAATTAGTTTGAGTGCCAAAACACAAAAAGTAAACCCATACACTGTTTTTGTGGAGATTCTAATATGGTGACAAAACTACCAGAAGTTTTCTTTTTATGAAGCCAGTGGAAATCCATAGCCCTGTGGGAAGGGATGACTAACTGTTACAGTATGCAGACATAAAATTCAGTTCATCAGTTTTTTTTAACATGGGCTGAGTCTACACCAATGTGTATTTTTAAGGGAAAATTAAAGGAAAAATTCCAACTCTGTTTACTCAAGGGAGGGGTATTATTTTCTGATATTCCTACTGCATTTGATATACTACACCAGAGTCGCTATACAAAAGAAATAACCAAATATATACAACTGCTAACTTTTTAATTATTTAGTTAGCTAAAAAAATCCTGTTCAGTTACAAGACATCATAACTCATTACCACTTCAAATCTCAGTGGATACATTAAATGACATTTTTTTCAAAGAATAAAAATTAATTTCATTCTAATTGCCAAGTAAGAAGACTAATTGAGTAAGAACTGCAAAACTCTGAAAAGGACTCATGATCTCTAATGAGTTGTAAACTACTGTAAACAAACAAGGAAGCTGAAAAATAAGCATTTTGCATCCTCCAAGAAAAAAAGGAAACAAAAAGCAAACAAAAGTGAATTTGAAGTACTGCTTGGTCGCTTCTAAGCCTGTTCTTTTTTTGTCCCAAATGATTCCCTTCGGAGAGATCCACCATCTCCATCCCACCAACACATGTCCCAGTAACATTCCCCACAAGGCATACAGCTCCTCTGGAACCAGGAGGACTCCTCGGAGAATAAAATCAAGCTCCCTCCTGCCCATGGCTAGACACAGCCTCCCGCACGCTTTCTTTCCCTTCTGCCTCTACTCTCACGTAGAGAAGCCCGTTTGAACAGAGTAAGACGCTGCCCAGCACATCGGCTCATTCTGGGTTTTATTCCCACAGCCATGGCTTCCATCCAAGCTGTCCACGGCTCGATTGTAGACATAAAGTGCAAAATACTTGGACCGGACTCCCTCTTGGTCAGTACGATTAAATTTTTTATTTTAGTTGCTGTTACCTTTAAAATGAGTTCTTGGAACACTACCATCTACTGAGGCCAATAGGAAAAAACTTCCATCGACTTTCAAGAAGTTTTTTGTCAGATGCTGAATTCACCACAAGAAAACCAAAATACACACCCATTCACAAAACGAAAGGTGAAAAAACATTCCGTATTTCTCTGACAAATCAGCTGAGATCTGAGATACTGGAGTTGGACTATGCTTTTCGCACCGCTGACTTCGAGCCAAGAACCACAGCGACTCCGAGTCGCCACGGGTACCATCACCTTGAAACTACGAAATGATGAATACAGATTCACCGCTGCCTCATCCTACCAGCTGTTTTCTGTTTCTCACTCATCCACCCCCTTCTGCCCCTAGTCGGGCAGTCTGAGCCCAAGGGGCCAAATATCACAGTATCACCAACATCAGGAGTCAGACGCAGGCTGACAATTATTCACCAAGGAAACACATTCTCAAGGGTTTTTTTACACTCTCAGCAAGTTAGTAGGTAGTGAATGTTCCAGCAGATGAAGTCCCAGTATTTGAAACAATATTAAATTGTTGCAGGGGGTTGTCTAGAAACAGGGTTATGCTAATGCTTGTGCATGTTTGCTGAAAAATTTACGCAGAATAATGTTTAAATCATGTTAATGGCCTGACTGCAAGTGAAGAAATGTAATATTCAAGCCACATGCAGTCCTTCTTCCCAAGTCACGTGTATTTATTTTTAACAGGCACAGCAATATCCGTTAAGCACAAAGAGAATTAATTCATTTCACCCAGTCACAATTATGGTTAATATGAGTCAGACTCTTCCATTAGTTTAAAACTGGCCCTAAAACTAAGGACCAGTCATTTGTGGCCATTAAAAGAATCCATGGCACCTTCACGTAAGACAAGCGACTACTGCTGACATCCTGGACAAAATCTCAGCAACTGTTGGTAATTCCACTACATTTGCATGAGGTAGATTTTCCTTACTAATGCAACTAGAGAAGCTGTGGTTTGGCTTGTGACAATTCAACAGTCTCAAAGCCAGTAGTAGTCATCTTTCGGAACTCATGGAGATGCAAGACAACTAGAAAAGGTCAACTTCAGATTTAAAAAAAAAAAAAAAAAAAAAAAAAGCAGAGACAGGGAGAGAGGGAGAGGAAGATCTTTATACAGTTGGAATTAAACTTTCATTCAAGGAAATACTGGAATTAAAAAAAGAAACAGAACAGTTTGAAGGCACCTGGGGGGAAAAAAAAAAGCAGCTAACCTGGATTTCTCATGATTAAATCATGTCAAATCAGCAGCAAGACAGCAGACGCAGACAAAAAGACTACAATAAATGTCATATGTGCTAACTAAATATTCTCACAAGTACATAATATATGTCACTCTCTTAAAGAAAGTTTGCCTATCTCAGGGTGAATGCAAAACTGATTGGAAAGCTATACTGAGTCCAAACAGAAAAGCAAATAATTTGGAACTTTTGGGATCCATTGCTATTCAGTATTTTACTTTCTATACAGTATAGATATTCAATCTTTTACATGCAATTTCAATACTTCTTTATCTAGGTCATGAATAAATCCCAACACATCACCAATCTTGGACCAACTGCAAGCACTCTGGATGAGCAGATGAGAATATGAAATAAACAGACCGACATAATCATCTGAAAGAAGCAAGGTGCCTTTCAATAGAGAGAAATGCAAGATACTCCAATAAGCAGGACTATTCAACTACATAAACTGAGGATGAGGAATGAGTGATTAGGTAGGTATTACCACAGTCATTCATTAGTTGAACCCCAGTCCATAACAGTCACTAGTTGCAAACTAGGCAAACGTACAGATATATTTCATAGGATTATAGCAGACAGAAAGTTATTTCTCTGCTCTCTTCTACACTGGTATGGTCTCAGTAGGATGTTTCTGTCCACAGTTAAGATGTTACGGTTCCCAAAAAAATAAAGAAAGAAAGAAAGAAAGTGTGCATGGATTAAAGATCTGTGAAATTCAATCTGAAAAGCAACAAAAGAAAGCAAAGAAGACTGAGGTGGAAACAGAATAAACAGGACAGAAACGTCAAAGACTATGAAGAAAGAAAACCTATTTTCCATCCTCTACAGAGATGTCCGGAAGATTCAGGTGGAACGTAAGGTAAACCATTCAGCGGATACGGCAGCGAAGTCTGCCAGAAACCCCAAGAAACTCAACTAAAGCAAATGCCAAGTCCTGCAGCTGAGATGCCGTAATCCCACCCAACAGCCCAGGCACCAACCGGAAAGGAGAGCAGCCTCACGGAAAAGGAGCGGGGCGTCCTGGTGGAGAACACGCTCAGCGTCAGCCTGCCCTGCAGCCTTGTAGAAATGAAGACCAACTCCATACGGGGCTGAACTGGTAAAAGCACAGGCAGCAGATAAAGGGAAGTGATCATTCGCCAAAATTCAGCGCTTGTGAGACTGCACCTGCAGCGTTCGGTCCCACCTGCAGCCCCCCAGTAGAGAAAAAAAGGTAGATAGAGGGAAGCCAGTCCGGCGGAGGGATGGAGCACACAATATATGGAGAGAGTCTGTTTAATTTCTAATCCTTAGAAAAAAAATTAAGGGAGAATCTAAGTGCTGTTTTCAAGATTATGGAGAAGAGGGAGCCAGGCTCTTCTCAGAGGTTCACGGTGAAAGGGCAAAAGGCAACAGACACAAGTTGCAGAAAGGGAAAATCCAATTATTCCAGTTAGATAGAAGGGGGGCGGGGGGTAGGACACGGACTCGTGGTAAGGGTGGTAAAACATTGGAGCATGTTGCTCAGAGAAGACTTACCATCCTTAGAGTTATGCAAAATCCAGCTGAATAGGGGCCCTGAGCAACCCGACACAACTTCGAAGGCGGCCCTGCCTTGAACAGCCGGCTGGACCAGGCGACCTCCAGAAGTTCCTCGCTACCTAAATTATTCTGTAATTCTTTGTGATACAGCGTCTGTGAGGAATGACAAAGATAGTGCCTTGGGCGAGGAGCCCAACTGTACAGTCTCCAGAGGTTCATTCCAGCTTTTTTCTTCTGCAATCCTGACGTCTAAAGGCACTAATAAATCTTCAGACAGAGTATGTGTTTTCTCCTCTTTGCATGAATAGCGCCTCATCTATTTTAGCTAACAGGTTATAACCATAAATAAATATACACTATTACATACTCAGAAATTTAATACTGATAAACTGAGAAATTAATTTTGGATAACAGACTGCATGAAAAACAAGAGGGGGAACAAAAAAAAAAATGACAGTGGAGAAAGTTACCATAGTCAGCATATAAAAATCACATTTTCAAATACTTCCTTATCCCCTCTGCAATTCCCAGAGAGGCTCACCGGCACTTCGCTGACAGCCAAAGCTGGAACCTCCGCCGAGTACTGGGCTGACAGCGTGTAGCGACAGAGGAATGCACAGCGCACAATCATTGCAAGCAACTTTAAAATCCCTTTTTAACTTTCAAGGCCTTTGCAGCACAAAAGACAAAGGGAGACTGGTTATATCGCATAGGGAATTTATCTGTGCATCTTCCAAAAAGATTCCAGGAGGGAACAAAAACTCTCCAGCTGATCACCTATATAAGCTTTCTAAAACGAATTTCACACTGGAAGTATGATCATACCACCCTATTTTCTGAATCTCACAGAGTCTAGTGGCCACTGGTGATGTATGCAGTCCATGGAGGAGAACTAAACCTTAAGCTGATACCTTCTAATTAAAGAACAGAAGATATTATAAAGTCAGAAAATTCTGTAACATCCTCTCTCATATCTGAATATTGTTTCAAATGTTCAGAGGCAAAATAAAAATGCTTCCTTAAACTTAAGACCAACACTGATTTCCTTTAAGGTGCAGATGTAATACTTTGTCCTCACTATAAGCAAGCTGTTGATAAATGTCTCATGAAAAAAAAAGTAATGAAAGAGCTTGGAACAGCTTACACTAATCCATTAGCGGCAGGAGAGAACACAGTCATACCAATTACCTAATGTGACTGATTTTGCCAGTTTAAAAGAATAAATATTGCTTGTATGATCAAGGTACATAGTTTTTGTCATCTTTTGTGTAAGGAAAAAGACCATGACTACCAGGTGAAATATTGGCCAGCAGACTTTTTTTCCCCTAACTCTTCTAAAAGGCAGTATTCTCCTTCTGGAACTACACCTGTAAAAGTCTTTCAACATTACAGTTCAACTTATACTGAATACTCCAACATAGTTCCCAAACTCTTTGAAGAAAGCTCTTTAGATGCACCTCACAGGCAGGCAAAAAACAAACAAACAAACAAAAAAACCAAACTTATTTTCATATATGCAGAAAACAATAGAATGCTTGGTTTCTGAGAAGCCTGAAATCTCAACCTGCATATAGACATCTATTATATATATGTATACATGTATCTCCTTATACAGTAATTTCCACTGTTTGGGGTCATTCAGCTACACAAAATATGCACATACATATATTACCTGCAGAGAATAAAGGCAGAAACTGGTATGACCTTTAAACTTGGAAGTGTGTATGTATGACTTGAATGAAATTAACAATTCTGCTACAATTTAAAATTAAGCAAATATATACGCCTATATACATCAGAACCTATATACATATATCTAAAGACATGCACACAGAGACCTTTGATTGAAATATGAAATCTAGATTTAAAAGCTTAAGATTTAGTAAGATTTTGATAGTGCCATACTTATTTGAGATTAACTTTTCTTACTTCTAGCATGGTAAAAATTTGCTTTTTAAAAACATCTTGTTACCTAGGAAACAAGAACAAATGCCTGTGCAATATGAACAAAAATTCAAAAGCCTTGGATGAAACTACATATACCAAAAATGAGTCATAAATCTCTCACTTCCCTACATCAGAGCCAAAGATTTCATCATTACCATAAACAAGGTATTCATAACCTCAGTAATAATTTAATGGTAAAAAAAAAAGAAGTGTTAACCCTCCTAAATAATAGGAAAACCAAGTATTTTAATATTTTATACTTATGCCTTTTTCAGCAATCATTACCGGCAGTTTTATTCTTCAAAACCAAGTGGCATCCTCTTACCAAAATTTTAAACTAACACTACAAGAGAACAACATAACCCTCAGAATTTCACAGAAAGCTAAATAAATTATTCCCAACATGACAAATAGAGAGAAGTGCCAAGACGTTTGGCAGCGGCTCTCTCTAGCATGAACTGTAACCTACAAGAAAAGGAACTTCTGCTTCAACTTACAAGGGAAACCTACAATTTACAGGTGTAAAATCCAGAGGTGTTTGTCTTCGTACTATAGATCTCCCGTGAAAAGCAGAAATTGTCACAACATTTTTGTGCACTCTCTGAACGTGACATCTAGTTATTGACTGAACAGCGCGCGCAGTCAGACAGCAGTCTTTGTCAATAATGATACCTCTCACATAAATGCTGTTTGGTTGGGGTTTTTTTTTTTAGATTTTACACATTAATAAACTATTGTGCCTCTGACAAAAAAGAAAGCCTCATTTTTTATACCGTTCATTTAAATGAAATGTTTGCTTTCCAAAGTATGGCAAATGGGTAATACCAATGACTTGCTTAATTTTTAAAGCATTGTCCTTAGCAAACACAAAACTCAAGATAATTGCTGCTGGAAGAATTGGTGTAGCCTGTTACCATAAAATATAGTATTTAAGAGACATGCAAGAAAGGATTCTGATGCACTGACTTAGGAAAAGGATTGAGTTAATACCACTTCTCTTCTGAACACTGTGTTTAACACACTTCAATTATATATCTTCATTCATTTATGAGTTCTCATGTCTGGGTTTAACATGTTACTAGACCAGGAGAGGTGTGAAAACAATAGTGGGATTATATTAACAGTGTAAAACTATGGTGGACTACTTACACCTAGAAAATTTCAAGAATCTGCCCGGACTACTAACTAGATATTCTAAGTGCAAAACCAGAAGTGTCATCAGACAAAGGTCTTTGTGGCGAGCTCTGCATTGCAGAGGTAGGAAACAGATCAGAGGGTTTGTTGTTGTTCTCATTTCTCTGACATCAGAATCTTGATACATCTGGTTTTATGTTATGCAGTGCTATTCTAATAACTTCAAACACTTGCAACTTCAGAATCATTAAATGGTATTTTTTAAACAATGTAGAAAGTATCGAATTCTTTTGCATGGAAAAAAAAATAAAATGCTCTGAATAACATCACAATAAAGGCTTACTCATTTGGTGTATTCAAAAGGCAAGAAAAACTTAAAAGCCACCCAAGAGGCCAGAAAAATAAAGCAGTAAAAGTTAACCCTACTAGTTACAAACAAACTCAAATATAAACAGTGCCCACATACATTGGAAGACATGGTTTTGCCATGTTTAGAAACAATTATTTGAACTGTCAGAGCCTCCAGTTGTCTTCCTAGTCACCATTTCAATACATTTAACATTTCGTACATGAAATCTGTCTGTCTGTGCTTCCTCGTGCTGTTCACCCCCTTGTCCCTTGCTTCACTACATGACCTCTGGCAGTCCTGCCTTTTTTCTTGCTCCCTTTCAATCCTCCCGACGTTCTCAGCCATCCTTCTCTCTTCCTTATCCTCCAACAATCCTTCGCCCCTTCCAAACTGTCTCACTCTTGTAGTTGCCCATACTGTTTCCAATGACCATTCATCCCACTGCTTTTCTTTCCCACACAGAAGCTGAACGTGCCAGCAGAAACACAGTAGGAACTGGGAAGAGCCGCGACCTCGTGTTGCCGAAGGCTCTTCCTGCCAATCGGCGTTTCAGCCGCCTCCTTCAGCACCTGCCCTTCCTCCCTGCTCCCTCCACCCTCAGCTCCCTCATCTCTTGTTTTCCCTTGTGCCGCTGCCTCTCTATGCTCTCCACTGCCTCCGAGTTCTGCTTCCTACCATGCCCCATATAGGCATTTTCCCTAACCCCAACACTCAGATTTTATATATATATATATATACACATATATATATGTATACACACACACGCGTCTGTGTATTGACATACATCTTTATAAAGCCTCTGCCTTTCCTTATTACCTTATTTCTGCATGTATTTTTTTCTCAAGGAGAGTCATGGTAGATGACACTAAAGAAGCATACACTAAGCTTACTTTTCTTATGAGCTAGTAAAATTTACACAGCCAGACTCTAATTCCTGGGTAAATATTCCAGATATTGCAACACCTGTACCCATTAGAAGAGACCATTGCTTCTGAAATAGTAATTACAGCTGTTCTGAGAGCCCAAGAAGACCGCATCTCCAGCTCAAAGCCTTCTGATTCCTCTAGTGCCAAGGCCAGCAAACTTCCAGAGCAGGGTGGCAGGCAGCTGTGCTTTTGTTTTTCAAGTTAAATAAAGGTTAAGCACGCTGCTAAAAACGCACCGGGAACTGGGAGATGCTGCTGAGCATCCCACCACACCTGAGCACAAGGCAGCAGCTCCTGACTCCAGCTGAACCAGGCTCTCGGCGCCCAGAGATGCTGCTGCATCAGGTCAGGACAAGCAGCCCCAGCTCTCCCGCTGCCCCGTCGGCACCTTCGATGAGCTGGGAGAGTCAACCGGGCAGCCAGGTCAGGGATCAAATCCAGGTTAAAAATAAGCTTTCCTGGGAGAGTTTAGCACCCACGCTATAGGCAGCTGTCCCCTCCTCTCGTGTGCCTTATAGAAACTCCGAAACAGTAGCACAGCTGTAGCTTTAATGTGGCCATCTGCCACTTGAAAAGACATTATCTATCATTAGACTGTACTTATTTTGGTAGGAACATCGAAACCTACAATATTAAATTAATTTTCTCTTCCTTTCCTCTGTTGCTGCTGCAGCTGATGTATGTAGTTCAACCTACTCTTTGCAAAAAGGGCCTGAAATTCTCCATTTCCACATCCTCGAGTAGGCTTTTTTTCTTCCTACAGCCCTATAAAGGCTGCCTGATGCAGATCTCTCAAGTTGTTTTCACTGTCATCTTTGAAGCAGATTCTTTTCTTTTCTTCCCCAGCTCTTGCTCCATAAGCACAACTCCAGGTAAAAGGAGGAGGACGTTCACACGAGCTGCTGCCCCGTGCTGAGCTACGCCATGGGTGGCAAGGCAGCACCCATCTGTGCTGGAGAAAACCCCAGGTAAGGACTGGGGTTCTACCAGGAGAAGGTTTTACCTGGGGTTTTACCAAGGAAAGAGCATCTCTTGCTAAACCTGCCTGCGCTTCCCCAGTGGAGGATGGACTATTCAATAATAATTCTCAGGCATCTGCCACTTTTGGACACACCTCGGAGAGATGCAGGAGTGCTTAACTTTCCAACTCAATGCACTGCTGAGACAGGTAGATGGAATGTTTTCTTTAATTATTTGGGTTTGATAAGGATCTGAATGACAAACACCTAAAATGAATTTGAAAGCTGGGATCTCCTCCCCTGAGCCTTTCTCTCTGCTTCCTACTTGTTTATATTTTGGTCCTGCTTTTCATGTCTAATACACCCCAGGAGAACATTTCTATCCCCTCCTATCTCAGGAAAAGGGTGATGACGCTCTGCTGAGCTGCTACTGTGCCTGTTAATCAGCTTCGGGACTTTTCAGAGGATGGAGACGCTGGGGTGGTGGGAAGCTGGGGACTAGCATCCCTGCGATGACGCTGTCTGCAGGAACACGGTGCTGCGCTACTGGCACTGGGAAAAAAAGTTCTGCTCTTCCATCTTGCACAGATTTTTTCCTGCACTTTTAGTTTTGTTGCTGAACACCCTCCCAGACCAGACCTCTTTAGTGGTACAACAGACAAGGTAGAAGTGAACACAGGCAGAGATCAGTGAAAGACCTTACTCCTTTCAACTTAAACCTTTCAGTCAAAAACCATATTCTGTGAATAAAGCTGTGTGACAAAACAGTCTAAATAAACGTCAACCAAGTAAATAATGAGATACAGTATTTTTACTATTAGGAATTTGAGTATTTTACACAAGTCTGAAAAGACTGCAATTTTTTTAAAAAAATCGTAAAATTGCAATGTGAGAGGTCCGAGTTTGGGAGTATGATTCTTGTCCAAGTATTCCCCAAGCCAGGGAGCTCCCTTCGAGGAAGCCTAGGTCCTGCAAGCATTTCTTCGAGTGACAACAATAACAATGAGAAACACTAACCCACGACTTGTTTTGGGCTGGATAACAAAATGATCCTCGCTCACAAAAATGTTAAAGCAAGGTGTGAATAAAGCTAAAAATACCATCTGAGCAGAGCAACAATATCAGAGCAACTATAACATGAATTCATGAAGCAGCTTCAGTGTCTGCCTTGGAGACACTTGCTCACTTGCCAAGTCTGTCAGAAAGAATTAACTTGTCAGCGAAAAAAAAAAAGAGTACAGCATATGAAAAAATATTTGTTTGAAAGTTATACTGCTATTTTTCATCTTTCCACAGACTATTTCAAGCTTTCAGGCATGATTTGCTGGTTTTTGTCTTGTTAACTGTAATTCTATCACACAGGCACATCCATCCTGTCCTTGATTCTTATGTAACACCACCCCAAAAGAGAACAGATTAAAAAAAAAGGGATACTTTGCAACTTTCTTGATGGCTAAGAATAGACAAAAGATTATTTTAAAAGCACCTTGAATTTTGGGACAGAATTTTCAGGTTAAGGATCTGTTAAGAATAAAGAAGTCTGTCTGAAGCAATAGCTGCAGATGTGATGGCCTGAAGAACAGAGTTACTGCCCAGGTTTCAGAGCCGGGGCCAGCATGATGACCCCCCAGCCAGCAAGGCCGCATACAAATCTAACTATCAAGTCAAAAAAAGATTTGATTAGGAGAGATTCAGGGAATAATTTTAGAAAAAGGATGTGCAGATTCAAAACAATGTCCCTAGGTTAAGTGTTTGGAGTCGGTTTGCACTGAATGAGTTGGCTGACGGGAGTTACTTGGACAGCTTTTCAATCAGCATGTGAGTGGTGTCCTCTGTACCAGGACTGGATAAAAGAGCATGGCAGCCTACGCTTGTAAATTCAGGTAACCACATAAAAGAGCCAATTTTAACTCTTTTGACCTCAAAAACAGGCACTGACACTGAAAGAAAAGGAAAAAAAAGAGCATATGGCTCGCTGCAGAAATGCCTTTAGCAAAACCAGCTATTAAACTAACTTGTGAAAGTATATTAAACTGTAATGCAATGGAAACAGAAGGTTCATCCTCAGAAGGCAGATAGTCATCTTACCAAGAATTAAGATGCACATCAGTCAGAACTTACATGAAATAGGTTTACATGCAACTTCCAGTAGGAAAGACTTGTGTCAAGGCTGGCCCCAGCCAAACCCCTGTACATGTAGCAAAAAGAGAATTCTGTGACGAAACATGCAAACCCAGGTTAGTTATCAGCAGGGTGAAACGTTTTCTTCTGGAGCAGAAAGAATTTTTAAATGGAAATTTTACTCTTACTGGTTGACAGTCTTGTCATGGACCGGTCCAGGAGTACTTGGATTAGTCTAAGACAGAAGTAACTAGCCTCCTGCAGCCAGCAGCAACCAAGTCTGAAAAATGCACAGCTCTCCACTCGTCCTCCCTGTCCAGCACAACAAACGTGCCGTAAACATCAGCATAACTGATCACGCAGAAATCATCAGGCAACGAAACTTACTCTAGCTTTTGAATTTCTTCTTCTCAGAATATTAATTATGAAACCGAAGAAGGAGAACAGCTTTATAAATCTCATCAGAACTAGAGGGAACAAAGCCAGGGCAAGATGAGAACATCCCCTCGTATGGGTTCACGCAGACCTCCTGCCCACAGGGGACATGTCCTCTCGTGCAAGGGTCTCGCAGCCGGGACACCCACCCGAGGCAGCGAAGGAGCCAGCACAGTCCTGCTCCGCTGCCAGCTAGAAGGTGACGTCGGCTTTGTCGCTTTGAGGGGTGTCCCGCAGGCAGTCAGCTTGGCAGGGTCTCAAGTTCCCCTTCCCCAAAGGCTGGAGGGATCGTGAGCTGTAATATTCAACATTAAATTTAGAAACTGCAAGCCAAATTCCTTCAAAGCAACCTTAAATAGAAGTATTTCATATTTGCTTAATGGTGGAGCAAAGGATCTCCTCATTCTCTGCCAGCTAAGAGATCTGCCAGGCCCACACCTGGAATTGGTCACCCTCTTGGACAGGAGCAGAAGATCTCCAGTAGATCAGACGATCTGTCCCCTCCTAACACAGAAAAAGCTGACAGTCGCTAAAAGGTGCTTTCCTAAATTATCATCAAAATAAATACAGGCTCTAAATTAAAACATCCTCCCACTCTATCAGAAGTCAGACGAGGTGGACAAAAAATCAGCAGTCTCTATTTCAGACATGTATTTGATCACAAGGTTACTGACCGTATCGTTGTTAGGGAGACTCACTCCCAAAAGCAAAAAAAATACAAATTCCAATCATAGTTTCTCTCACAGAGCTAAAATTTCTAACCATCATCCCATTCAGGTAGAATCCGTGAACATATTAGTTAAAAAAAACCACACCAGCTGTTCATTTTTAGTAAACTGGTCTCTGCACTTAAAAATAAATACAGAATTAACATTAAAAATACTAATCAGTGACATCAGAACCAACTATTAGATTGTCGTACTCTGCAGAACACTACCTTAGATTCTGATATTTAGATACAGCCCACCTTTTTTGAAAAGCGAGTGTAACACAGAAAAATCAGAGCTGACCAAAAAAAAAAAAATCAGAAAGGATATCCAATAAAATTTTGAAATCAAGACTGCACATCAGTATTTCTTCCCTATAATAACATTTTTAATTCTGTGATATTTAGGTCATATTTACAAATAACAACTTTATTTAGTAGAAGTAACTGCAGTTATTTTGTGTCTTCTATGTAGACTCACAGGAGGGAACAACTTCCCCACTGGGCTTAACCTTGTCTGCTCTGACCCGAGACCAGTCTGCCTTCCTCCACTGACCACTCGGAGAAACGCCTTGTCTTGGGTTCAGCAGTCTTTACCTCCTTCTCCAAACAAAGTCTTTTCCTTCAGTTTAATTCAGTACTGCAGAGTACCCACAGGGCACGGCCACAGACGGATCGGGAGTTGCAGTCTGGATGCTCCACATCCCATCCTGCCTTTGACAGCATTTCCCATGATACGACCAGCACCATGGGACGGGCTTGATACTACACTGAACACAAAACTGCGCATTGCAAGGGAGGTATATTCAAGCCAAGAGATGAGCCCAGCTGTAAAGATTCAGGTCACAGTCTCTGAGAAGTCCCACCAGACATTGCATCAGTCCAGGCAGATCCTGTTCAAACTCACCAGGCCCCAAAATAAACATTTCAATATTGGCAACAGATTTGCTGGTACAGATTAGCTCAATGGAAGGCCCTCCCGGTAAAACAAACCGAAAACCTCATGGAGAAAGAATGACAAAAATATTAAAAATACATGTACTGGGAGACACTTTCAAGTTTTGTAGAAACTCTAATTTTTCTGATCTGAAAATACAAAACAACAAAGTTCTGATAAATCCTTTGAGTTTGGATATGGTACAAAGAAAATCTAGGAGAAGTGTTCAAGGAACAGGGGGAAAAAAAAGGACAAGATACACCTAACAGCATGAAAGAAGCTGCTCTAGCAAGAAAATAGGAGCTTTGTCACTTAATATTATTATCTTGAAAGATGATACCTAAACCACCTAACTATCGCATAGCCCCCTAACATGTTTTTAATAAGGTCACCCTCATTCTTTCATAGATATCAAGGATGCAAGTGGTGATGATGACCTCCAAAACCAAATGGAAAAAATTTGCAGCCGAAACTGATCCAAGAAACTTGTGGTGAAAACCAAAAAAGGTGACGTATGAATAGGAATCTAGTATTTAAAAAAGACTCTGAATAAGTGGGAACATGCTATATTTCTACCCATCTATTAAAATGGGAAATTACAGCATGACCAGTTGCACCTAACTTCCAAATGTTCAGTTATAATTCATTAAACATAAATTAACTGAAACGTCTGATGTTACTCCCTTTTGGTATAAACACAACAGCTTTAAACTCCACTGGTACACGTGTAAACACACACTTTCCTGTAAATATGTGTAAAAAAAATCCAACGATGCATCAAAATAGCACCAAGACAGTTGAAGAAGAGGTTTCTCCACTGCTGGGTTAACACCTCACTCCCGTCACCTGGACACTGGCTCCCTGAGCCTGCTCTGGTTTGGCAACGGTTGTGTCCCAATCTGCTGGCTCCGGTGGTGGTCTTAGTGGGTATGCCTCAAGTGTTTAGGTTCGCCCGTTTGGGAGATGCTACGGGGGATCACAAGAATTTTCAAGGTGCCAACAAGAGGCCAACAGAAATGCAAGGAACAAGTCAGAGGTGAAGTCAAACCCAGGGTCAGAGCCCAGCAGAGGTCTTCAGGAATGCAGAAAAGGTGGCAAACGGGGCTGGGAAGGTACGCGCGGACCCGTAAGCAGCATGGACCAGGATTAAAATTACAGCCTCGCCTGCATCGCATTAATGCATTGTGCCATGCCCTAACTTCGCTTATGTATAAGCAAAACGCTCATGCGACAGATATTTTCTTCCTATTCCTGTCACTCCGTTCACCCCCCCGAGGATCTAGCCGTGCCCTCTGGTGTCTGCCCCCGATGGTAAAATGCACCGCGTGTGACAAACCCCACACAATTAGCAGTAGCTAATTGCCAAGTCCCATTTTGTCAGGGCTGGGCGATCGGGAGGCCAGCAGCCCGAGAGAACACACGGAGCCAGCACCGCTCTCCTGGCCCTGCCGGGGCAAAAAGCTGGTGGCCAAGGCAGGGGTTCTGCGAGCCGTTTTTTTCATTAGCTTCTCTATAACAGGAATCGTTATTCAGAGTGTTTCTGGTGGGCTGCCACCGCCTCGTGTAACGGCATTCAGCAGTTCATGCCCTCTTTGCCTCTGGTTTGTGCTTGTCCAAAAGCCCTCGGCCGGCACTGCACAAAGGACTTCCCAGCGCAGCATCAAGGAAAGTCGCAGCATCTGGCTCAAATAAAATAAAAGGAAGCCCCTGTCACTGCAAAAGCCCTTTGCAAGCAGAAGGGAGCTTGTGCCTGGCTGGTCCCCAGTGTCCTTCTGGACTCAGGCACTTTCTTCGTGCGTATCATCAGCAGAGCAAGAAAAAAATTAAAACAGGGAAAGTAGAGAGGGAAGGGGAAGAACATGTCCATGTCCAGCGGCCCACTGCCACGCGGGAAGAAGAATGCACATCTGCTCAGGGGCTGGGGGGGGCTGCCGGCGTGGGGAGGAAAGAAGGTGCATTTGGGGAGAACATGGAAACTGGCCAAAGTATGTTAAAGGATGCAAATGACATGAGGGCAGAAGCCACCCTGATGCTTACAGGAGAAGGAAGACGACAAGCAGCTCCCACATGTTGTACCAGCGTGGAAAGTTGTACCGTGCAACATCTTCATTTCTCAGAAAGGCTTTGCTGTTGCAGCTAGACCATGGGCACACTGGATACCATCCGCGTGAAGGAGACAGCGCACACGGAGGCACAGGCCCTCCAGAAGAGCCCTGGGGAAGAGGGAAACCTTCTGTACAGCAGCAGAAACTTGTCCTCCAGGTAAGAGCTGCAGGAAGAAACCAAACGCTGGGAAAGATGGGTTGAAGACCTGTGTGGAAGGACTTCATGCTTTCGAATTAGCACCTAAACTTTCATTTGCTCGTCCCAAATTATCACCCTCATGCAGAGGCAGCACAACATTAGGTTTCCAGTTTGTCAAATAGCTGGTATTAGGTGTGTGTTTGGTCTCTGCAGAACTCCTCAAGGAGAGAGCCCCTCAGAGGTGGATCACGTGCCCCTTGAAGCATCGCTTTTCTTTGTTTAATGAGGGGACACAATGACTACTTACAAGAAAAGGCATATTGGTTTCGGAAGCTGACAAATTACTGCTGCAGGTGGTGATGTGAATTTTTGAAGGAACGCAATGCCATCACTTGCATTGCCCACTGCATGGCATAAAGGTCAAATGCACACAAACATACATTTCTCTTTACAGGTTCAGCCCTGGTGTTTTCTCACTTCTCTTCCGTAACACAGAATTCAAGTGAGGAATCAAAGCGCTTTTTCTCTATCCCTGTGGCAGGAACACCACAGCTGACTTCTTGCCCGCCACCTTAAATACCTATTGAAAAGTTAGCTATAGTCATAAAACAAGTACCCAGAGCAAAGCAAGCAAGAAGATTTAAGAAACAGTTTTTACACTTTATGAGCCATTATTTGAGCAAATGGCAACTGTCCAGTACTGAGATAAAAATTAGTGCAGAATTAAGATCCCATGTTAATTCTCAATGGCAGTATCTGTAGTCAGTTTGCTCTTTCAGCAAGCAGGAATTGATAAGAATCAGTAATACGGGGTTAAGATCTGTTATTACAACGAAGAGAAAGCAGGTTTGATTTTGCAGAGGAGATGGGCGATAACCCACTCGTAGCAGCCTGGAAATCGGAGAGCTGTGTGCATACTGTACACGTGGGGCCTTTGGAAGTGGTGCTCAGGCAGCCTGTGGGAGCGCAAACCTCACCTCATACAGCAAAAGTAAATCCAGCCACCTCGCACCTCTCCTGTGGCAGAGCCATGCCAGGCATCTGCACCCGAGATGCTAGTTCAAGGGCTTCTGGAGGCACCTCAAAGGGAAGGAAATGTGTTATTGGAACACCACGGAATGCTGTGAACACAAGGAAATGGAAGGGTTGCATGAAGGCTTATAAATCAGATTTATTTCTGAATAGCCCAGTATCCGGTAACGAGCAGGGACTCAAAGTTCTTAGCTTGCCTGCAAACATACTCAGCGCCTTTAGCCTGTCTGCCGAGTCTCACGGAGGAGGAAGGAGAGAAAAGACTCTGCTTGCAGATCTGATTTTGCAAAAAGAGACCCCTCGTTAGCACAGCTACAGACATGCGCCAGGACCCCAGCGGGCGTTTGATCACGTATCTGCTCTACTCTGATTCCAAATCCTCTTCTCCTCCAGCCCAGCACCTGGGACAGACAAGAGGCCTGGACCCGACCTCGGCAGCAGGCGTCCCTGTGTTACGAAGCCGTGAGCACAGGGAGCAAGAAGGTCACAGGCCCAGCGATCACAGCTCGGAACGTATGGTGGACGCATATGACTGCAGACATATTAAGTCCTACAGTAATGATGGAATCAAATGGTGTAATTCCAAAAATAAGTGTTGTACAGGAAAT